>JABYQR010000075.1:0-148150 GCA_022592445.1 Cytidiella melzeri | reverse complement strand
GTTTCCCTCGAACTGTACTCCTCATCCCGTAGGATAAGATCAATGCCTTTCCGCACGCGTTTGACAAATTCACGCCCTGCTGCAGATACTTTGCCAATTGTAGGCCCGATCTCAGGCTTACTATCAACATACACATCCCATTCCAATATGGAGTGGTCACTATTATTACGACCATCAGAGTTAATGTGTAACGAGCCCGGAATATATGCCGGATCTGCCCACACCAAATCGAGTACACCTGGACGATTGTCCGAGTTGTTTGAGCGCCACGTTGGAGGCCCGCACGGGTCATTAAGTAGCACAAGTCCCAGCTCCATCTCAGAAAGAGCAATGAGATCGTCCCCTTGTCTTAAATAGCGAGGGCGACGATTAGTTCGTTCGTTCTTATCCCAATTTGGGTGGCGAATATTGAAGTCCCCACACATAAAAGTAATGTGTGGTAATGTAGAAACATGGTTCTCCAGGTAAGTGAGAGCCGAGTTTGCTTCATGAGAATTGTAGACATTTAAGAAGGTCATGACCCTATCTCCAATATCCATTGCAACGCAGTTGATGTCATTATGATTAATGAGGTCAGACCGCAGCCGAGGCATATGCGCTTTCCAACGCTTGTTCACGAACACCATTGCTCGCGCTTTTTCCTGAGCACCAATACTGATGAACTCACGGTGGGTGACTGTTTGCATGTACGCTTCACCCTCTTTGTTCGTCATGGAGGCAACATTTTTAATGTGTCCCCAGAACGGTTCTTGAACGCAGATTATATCCCAATCACGATATCTCTCGAGCAACGAAGACATGTTGTATCGAGACTTTTGGACATTGGCGCTAATGCACCTCATGGTGGGGTCAGCATCTTCGACGTCAAGGAGTTCGTCAAGATCCGGCTGAGTAGGAGCAACAAGGCTCGCTAGAGGTACGTCAGGAGAAGATTGGAAATGACCACTATGTGCAGATTGAATTCAGATGACGGTTGTAAAAGGCTATCACCACTGAATTCAAGATTTTCTAACCGCTCTCGCATTCTTTTAAAATGCGCAAGCGGGATGTCAGGCGACGAGAGGAAATATCCCTCGCCCGTCGGTATGTTGGACAACGTAGCCAACGGGATGTCTGGTGATGATTCAGCCAGGACAGCAAGCGTCCCTGTGACGGGGGGGTTGCATCATCAGATGTATAATCTAGAGATTGCGCATAAATTGGTGACCGTAGTTCTTCTTGATCAGGTGCCCGTAATGTTTGCCTGACCGGTGTGTGTGGGTCCATACTT
Source organism: Cytidiella melzeri (assembly GCA_022592445.1). Taxonomy (NCBI): domain Eukaryota; kingdom Fungi; phylum Basidiomycota; class Agaricomycetes; order Polyporales; family Irpicaceae; genus Cytidiella; species Cytidiella melzeri. The sequence goes on along the minus strand of JABYQR010000075.1, from coordinate 146,880 downwards.
GGACCTGGAATTGAACTCCATGCAGACATATAATCCACTATGGAGGGCGTAGGGGTATGCATCCGGAGACTCGGTAAATCCCACGCATCATCAACAGCATGTGATTCTTGAGGCATTTGTAGATGACCAGCACGTGATCCGGTCATTTGTGGAGTAAGCTGGACTGATGACAAGCTTAACTCCGAGGGCTCATTCGGGTTGTCCCCTCCGATTGGCATACTGTCCAGTGCCAGAAGGGTTTCTTCATTGGCATCAGATACAGACGGGGTATCTGGGGTCAAATGTGTCAGGAGGAGTGGAGAACGTCCATATCCCTCCTCTGCCTCCCAAAAAGTTGCATCGTATTCAACAATGTCATCTGGGGAAATGTCGCGAGCATTAAGCATTGCAGGCGCATGCATCACTCTCTTAACAGGAGTGACGTTTGGTGATGGTGTTGTTTGTTCGGAATTATACCCAGATCTGCCGCGCCATGCAGCAAGATTTGGGAACAAATCGTCGGGGGACATAACACGTGTTTCCCTCTGAGGGCGTGGACGCGTGATGCGACGCGGCGTGTGAGGCTGCATCATGTAAGAAGTTCCTACGAGGTTTGTGCGCGTCATGTCCGGGTGCAGCACACGATTCTCAAGGAACTCATCTTCTCTGACATAATCAAAGGATGACATCCGGGCTTCATAAGCCGTTCTATACTCAGGGGCACCCGACCAGAAGTCGGGTGATTGGTCTCTAGAGTACGTGGGTGACACTTGACTCTCACGGTGTATGGGTGTCATGGGCTCTGCCCTGATTGGGCTCGGCGTTCTGGGTATCATGTTACGGTTGTCACAATACATAAAAAAGAAGTAGCAGTTATTTTACAAACGAGCTATCAGCTATTCGTGCTGACCATCCTCTATCCAGAGGCGCCAGCACCGACAATCTCAACATCATCCTCAGACGTCTCTGCGACTTCCGACAATGCCTCGTACCTTCCAGACTTAACGCGCTTGCGTTGTGTCGATGGGCCAGCGACCGGGGTCGACTCGCGCATGGGAACGTTCCCATCATGATCCTTCGCTGCAATCAGAGCAGCTGCAGCCTCTTCGGCTCGCTTCTTCTGAGTGCGAATGGCGCGGTTAGCAGACTTGGTCGCGTTGTTGTCCAACTGACGACCAGCCTTGCATGGAACAGCCGGGACATCCCGACGAAGTTGGGTGGCGGGGTCGACGCCTTGCATGTACGCCTTGTCCCCCGCTTCGAGTACCTCGAGCATCTGTTCGAGTAATGTCCGTGGCCAGTCTTACCACAATTTGCACAGATCCAGTGTTCGTTCGGACACGGCCACGTTTCTGTCTGAAGCCTCTCCCTCGTGGGGATACAGCAAGGAGCAACCTCATTATGGTCCTCCGTTCTGTGATTCGCTGGGCAGACCTTGCACCATTCGAACGCTCCGTTTTTGCACTGGTCCCTCCAGTGTCCAATACGATGGCAGTGAGTGCACATCGCAACACGAGCCGTCGACTGAGCAAGTACTAAAGAGCACTTTTTCGAGCCGATGGTAACTCTCTCCTGGATGAGGCATTGGGCGACCTCGCCGCCAACGTCATACGCGAAGATATGGAGGGGCCCTGGAGAGCCTTTCCTATGACCAGCACCCCAGAACGCGACAGGGGTGTAGTTCGACGGGACCAGGTGCTGGAAAACCTCAGGATTGTTCCTCGACATTTCCGCGAAGATATCCTGAATTGAAAGATCCTTGCTTGGACAAGCCTGGATCACGAGTTCCGCCATCGACGTGTACATATGTACCAAGAGGACGGGAGGGTATGAGGAGGACAGGGGATAACCAGCGAGATCCTCAGTGGTCATCTTCGTCCAGACGTCTTCGAGCCAATTCACGAAGTTGAGTTCGGGACGCACTTGGAAAGCCAACTGCAGCTGGTTTCGCCGTTTCTCGTCCCACTTCACCCTGATAACAGGATTCAGTTTCGGTTGGAGGGTGGTTGTCGCACCTCCCTTCTTCTCGTGCTCAGCAAGCTGCCAGCTATGATAAAGTCGGGCCAAAATGGCTCGAACTTCCTCTTCCTTGCGGATCGACCCCTCGTCAGCAGACTGGTGGAACGTAATCACCACCGTAGTCTTAGACTCTGGAGGCCGTGGGGCATGGACGACGGGGGCCTTAGGTTTAGGCTCGCGTACGAGATTTGCTCTCGCATCTGGCTTGGTGTCACTCGCAGGGTGGGTGCCTGGAACAACGATTTTCCCCTTTCCTTTGTCTCGTGCTGCCGGGGTACTCGCACCCTGTCCTGCCGAAGCATTTGCAGGGGGGTTCGCCGGAGCAGGAGGAGGGGGGGGGACAGATTGGGAGGACACCTCGATTGGGAAACCGAAGGAGCCCATTCGTTGACCAGTCGCTAGGATCTGGTCGATGCTAAAGTCAACGGCCGTAGGGCCCAAGACTCGTAATCCCAGGGCGAAGTTGTTGATCATCTCCACCGAGAGCGACTTGAACCAGTCGTCAGCAGTCCGAAGCTTCTTCGCTGGAGGAGCCGCGGTAGATGGAGTGTCAGGGCGCTCCGTGGTGTGAGTGGAGTCCGCACGCGGACGCTTTCCAAGACTGGTCTCTCCCGCCACAACAGGAAGAGCAGTCGTCGATGTGGAGGCAGAAGCAGCCGCCTTCTTGGCAGCCGCTGCTTGACGCTGACGATGGGTCAACGCAACTGATGGGTGCATACCCTCGAACGGAGACTTGGCCGGCGCCTTGTCTTTCCCCTTCTTTTTGGTGGCATCGGCGTAGCTCCTCCGAGCTCCCGGTGTCATGATCTCTTCCGCTTCGGAGGCAGCACCACCCTCGTCTGCAGAAGTCATCGCATCGCTTACCGCGCCGCCATGCTCTCTGCGAGAGGCACGACCGGGGGCAACACAAATCGAGTCAAGCGTCTTTTTGGCCTTGGGACCAGGTCCCTTGGCTGCAGACGCTTTTGTCGGGCGGGCATACGACGGCAAAGCCCCGTCGTCCACTTCCATATGCTCCTGTTGGAACCTGAGCCTCCGCTCACTACGCAGCTTGGCCATGTCAGAGCGAATCTGACTGACGCTGGAAGCCATATCGGACACCGTGCCCCGGATAAACGTTGAGGCCTCGATGTGTCGGTGCGCCTGAGTAGACGCAATGAGAAGAGAAGGGGAAGCAGGGTCCCACTTTCGGAAGTACGCTTCAAAATGGTCTGTCACCATTTGTAACAGACCCACGATGCGATTACGAGCGAATTCCCGCCTACCTACAGGCAGCTCCGCGAAGAACGCGCCAGACGGGTCCCAACTAGGGGCCGCCATCGCGATATTGTCGAACGACTCGATGACACGATCCAGGATGTCACCCACTGCGTTCTCGCCTCTGCACACGAATGCGTGAAGGATAGATCCTTCCTCGGTTCGCTGCGATTGGTTTCTGTCCTCAGGCTCACTGGTGTGCGTTTGCCCTTGGAAAGGATTAGACCCGGCTGGAACAGCCTGGGTCGATGTCGGAATCTGAATTCGAAACACGAGTATAAGCGCAGTCCCATATTGCGCGAAGTAAATCCTCGTGCCCATCAGATGACAGGCACATGGATCGATGGATAGTTGGGGGGTGCGTATGCTTACCTGTAGCGGCACCTCATTCGCCTGCGACGTCTGGACAATAGTCGCATACGTCGGGGGGGCATGAAGTTGAGTCCCGTGCGAGCCAGCACCCGAGCTATGCGCAGGGGCGGTGGAACCCTCAGGGATTGATTTGAGGTCTCTAGCAGTTGCACCACTAGAGACTTCGGGGGCATGAAGTTGAGTCCCGTGCGAGCCAGCACCCGAGCTATGCGCAGGGGCGGTGGAACCCTCAGGGATTGGGTTGAGGCCTCTAGCAGTTGCACCACTAGAGGCCTCGGGGTCCTGCAGAGCAGGGGCCTCTTTCGAGGTCAAAGATCTGGGAGCAGACTTTTTAGGTCTGCCCCCGTATGGTTCAAAGGGCTCCACAGAGCCCTCTCTCCGAACGGGTCCAGCTGTAGGTGAGCTGGACTTCGTTCGCGCTGCTGTCGCCATAGGTACGTCGAGATTCGAAGGAGTAGTCATGGGCGTCTGTCTTCGATGGTGGTGGTACCGGTACAAGAGAGGATGTAAACGCGTTATGTCACGCGCTGAATGTTACACTTATCACGTGAGACTTGTTGACCTCGACCAGTATAAGTACTACGTTCCAGTGAATTCAGTCGCGTCGCAGTCTCCATGTACCCGCCTGTGTAAGTACTCTTCACCCACATACTGGCATGCACAGCACACATATGTGTGTCACCAAGCCGATGGCGATGCAAGTTTTGAAAGAAAGCACGTACTCGGCTGCCAGATGTAGGTTAAACGGTCCGCCTAGCTCGCCCTCTCGCAAGTCCACCACACAAGCTATTGCTAGACCGCCGTTCAAGTCTAGAATACTAGCTGCAATAGACCTCGATGTTGTCGTTGAAGATGCGGAGAATTGCCTACCTACGTCTGTTATAGTACAGCTCCAGGCTCAGAAGCCCGCGATATTGAGCACCAATGGCGAAACGTCGAACCCTCCTGGTCCTCTGAGCACATCACAGTGAGGCCTCTTTCTGATACATACCACCGGATTATTGAGCTTTTACTAGGCTGCATCCGTTCTTTATGGCAGAGCAAGCGGCTAGCCATGACATTGGTGCTACCGGACCTTCAACTACCCCAGCCCTCCTATATCCCCCGACTGACGACACCAGAGATGCAGCGTCTAATCTGAGCTTTCAAGAACCTGGAAGTTCTACACTCGTACCAGCAGAGGCAGGAAATCCCGAGCCAGACGTAGTCACAAAGCCTAAAGCCCGACTGTACTCATACAAGGACTACAAACCGCAAGCGAAGATTGTTTATACCCGACAAGAGGAGGATGCGGACGAGATAGCCGAAAAGTTATCAGGGTCAGTTAGTAATATTAGCCTTCTATGCCGACCCCCAAGTCATCTGCTTCTAGACCTCTAGGCTTTGACATGGAATGGCCCGTTATTATGCGCCGTGGTGTGTCACCTGTATCGCGACGAACGGCTACGATACAAATATCGGACAGAAGCGTCATATTGATTGCACAGGTCAGCGCGATGAAGAGTGCGTTCGTCTGAATCATAGCGAGCAAATTGGCCATTGATGATCATTGTCAGGGTTTCCGCAGAAGCTCAAGGTATGATGCACTTGAAGGAATAGTACTGCGGTATATCTGACGATTTTGTAGGCTCTGATCGAGAATGCTGCGATACCGAAGATTGGTGCCAATATTCGTAGTGCGTGGCCTCTCCTCTCCTACGCTCACAAATATGTCCTCTTATAGACGGCTCTCTTGGCAGACGACGGACAGAAGCTCCTGAAAGACTACGGCGTGACACCAAAGAATCTCATAGAGCTAGGTGCCCTTGCACGTGAAGCAGATCCGGCTTTCTCTTCCAAGCGCTCCATCGTCAGCCTATCGAAAATGATAGAAGAGTATTGCGACGGAAAGATACTCGATAAAGGCCCGGCGCGGATGTCGAAATGGGATGCAGTGCCACTGAGTCAGGAACAGCTCACGTGTAGGTTTTGGTCTGTGCTTGTTTAAACGTGTGCACACGCTGACTCATCTGATGGTCACTCTTGACAGATGCAGCGAACGACGCACATAGCGCTTTGATGGCTTACCGCCGGATTGTGCGAATAGCTGCTATCTATGAGCGGACACTAGCTCCAGCCAGATTCACAAGCAATCTTCCACACGAACCTGCGGTGGACCCAGCGCCTAAAGAACTAGAGCCGGCTGCCGTGCAGATACTCAAGTCGAGAGCTGGCGGTACCGCAGCGAACTTACCCTCCTCACACAGCGCACCTTCGGACGCAACATCCGCACAGCTTCCTCCTCGTGAACCTATCAAACGGCAGGAATTGAATGCATACCGGTTATGGCACGTCCGTAACCTGTCTCTTGATGAGATGTGCGCCATGCTGCGCAGTCCGGAATACCCCCTTGCTCACAGCACCGTCATGTAAGCCGCCCATCACAAAGATCCCGTTGCGATTTTGACTGACAAGGTTGCTTCATTCGCGCGACTGTAGATCGTATGTCGTGGGTGCATTGCAGGCGGAGCCTACCTTGCCTTTTTCCATGAGTCGCCTGAAAACCCTCGCGCAGCAAGAGGCTCGTAGCTGGGCCAGGCATCGCAAATGGATACTAAGCCAGGAGGCGAAGGCGCAATTGTGCTCCTGATCACTCTGCTCATCTCAAGCAGCTTCTTGTATTTTCCTTGAATACCTTGGCACTAGAGCGATGTACTTTCCGAATCTCATTACTGTACCTGTAACCTCCATTGCTTATGTTGTCTACTTATTTCCCCATTTCAACTGTTTTTTTCTTGTCTCAGTTTATCAAGGTCTGTGCATAACATAGTCACATGTGAGACCATGGTCTGTAACCATGAAGCAGCTTGGCCATACAAAGTCTCTGAACACACTGGCAATCTTGACTATAAGCTCATTCTACCCAGCTCTGTTCCACTTCATTTGGCCTTCCACATGACAATGCCAAAGGTGTATTTCACCTCCTGATCCTATCACCATAGAAGAAAAAACCAGTACATTGTCAAAAAGGTGTTGGACAGCAGGCCTATCAAAGGGGAAGGATATTCAGACAGACACAACAGCTGGGAACCTGTCAAAAACCTTGATATAAGTCCCAGGTACATCTGATGGCAGTTCCATACTTGCTGGCATACCCATCTAGACTAGTGGTAGCAGGGCCGGCATGCGGTGTCACGGAGTGACTGCTGTTGTGCTGATAACCCTAACAAGGGAGTAAAGTAGATGTGGAAGTGGGATAGATCTTCAACAACAACGGTGAAGTCGAAGTCAGTGATGAGCACACAAGCAGGTGCAAGGCCGGATACTAGCAGTGCAAATGACAGAGTTTATACAATACAATACTAAGTTACATGTAGTAACTCACCTAGCAGTGCAAATGACAGAGAGGTCAAGATGCAGAGCTAGGGAGAGTAAGGTCTACTATATATGGTACTGGTCATTGGGGGTCTGTTTGCCTGAAGAGGCTCCATGGTGTCCCTAAGGGACAAAAATTTGCTGCTACTTTGTCAACCTCGTCAACCACTACCTCAGCGAAGCAAGACGTGTCCAACAACAAGGACGCTTAGATTGCTGCCCTCAAGGACATGCTGGAGCTTCAAAAGAAGCAAATGGACAAAATGGCGGCCAAAATCAACACAATTTCTTGAGACAGACTTGTAACATAGCCGCAGCTGTGAGTTCCCCTGATATCCTGTCCTTGTCTCCCTCGTCTTCTGCCTCGCCTTCTTCCTCGTGTACAAAGTCTATCCCCTGCCTATCATCTGTCATCTCCTTGTGTACTATATTGTTGCTAGATTGGTTATCATCTCATTTCTGTGTACATGTACTAGTTAAAGGTCTGAATAGAGGCATTTGCATTCCTGCTATGATCAATTCAGGAGCTATGGCTTTATTCATCAGTCACCAGTTCATCAAAAAGCATAAGATTATTCAGCACCCGCTTGAAAGGATCATCTCATTGCACAACATTGATGGAACTAAGAATAAAGCTGGCGGATTAACACACTCTGTTTGCCTTACACTTACAGTCAGAGACCACACAGAAAAGGGAGAATTTCTTGTCACAGACTTAGGACCAGAAGATGTCATCCTTGGGCTGCCATGGCTCAAGCGCGTAAACCCTAGCTTTAACTGGGAAAAAGGAGAAATGACAATCCCGAGCAGCTCGGCAGAATCTCCTGACAAACCTTTTCAGAAAGTTGACAGTAATCGCAAAGAACATAGACAGTGGGTCAAAGCCGGAATTATCCAAGACACCACTGACAAAGTCTGGTGTATGGCCGGCTTCACCTACTCTACCAAGCTTGCTGCCGAAGCAAACAAAGCTAAAGCTCAGTGCACCTTCAAAGACATTGTTCCATCAGAGTATCACAGACACGCTAAAGTGTTCTCTGAGGAAGAGTCTAATCGGCTACCCCAGCATCAGCCCTGGGACCATTTGATTGATCTCAAACCAGACACTCCTGAGACTATCAAATTGAAAGTTTATCCTACGCCCCTGAATGAGCAAGCCGAGCTTGACAAGTTCATCCAGGAAAACCTAGCAAAAGGTTACATCACACCTTCTAAGTCTCCAATGGCTTCTCCAGTCTTCTTCATCAAAAAAAGGACAACAAGCTCCGACTTATTCAGGACTATTGCAAACTCAACAACATCACTGTAAAGAATTGCTACCCTCTATTGCTTGCCATCGACATCATCAACAAGCTCAAGGGTGCAAAAATCTTCACAAAGTTCAATGTTTGTTGGGGATATCACAACATCCAAATCAAAGAAGAAGACAAGGACAAAGCAGCCTTTGTTACTAGCACGCTTGCCACTACTTCTCCGCTCAATTCAAAGATCCAAGAATGCACGGAGCAAGAAGCAGAACTCACACAAGCTCTCACTACCCTTTGAAAGAAGGGTCCTCGCAAACTTGTCGGTGGTTTACTCAAATGGGAAGAGAGTGATGGACTCATCTATTACAAGGGAAAACTCTACATCTCTAACAATAAAGAGCTCCGTTACAAAATTGTCAAATCTTGCCATGACACTCCCACAGCTGGTCATCCAGGAAAACATGGCACCATAGAGTTAGTCTCACAACACTATTGGTGGCCAAAGATGAATGCCTTTGTAGAGACTTACGTACTAGGCTGTGATTGCTGTCAACACTATAAGTCAGCTCCGCACCCTAAAGCAGTACTACAGCCTCAGAAAACTCCGGCAGGACCATGGGAACGCATTGGTGTAGATCTCATCACTCAGCTGCTACCCTCTAAGGGATTTGATTTGATTGCGGTCTACATTGACCACTACTCCGATCAAACACACATCATCCTTACTACCACCAAGGTTAACACTAAGGGGATTGCCGATCTACACTACAAGGAAGTATTCCGACTTCACGGCATTCCCAAGAAGGTGTTCTCTGACCAAGGACCCCAGCTTGCAGCATGCTTCATGTGTGCGCTCTATCACCACCTGGGCATAGAGACTGGTTTTACAACCGCCTATCATCCACAAGGAAATGGCAAAGTTGAACACAAAAACCAGGATATTGAACAGTACCTACGTCTATTCTGTCAGCAACAACAAGATGACTAGATCAATCATCTGCCAGCGGCTGAGTTTACACTCAACTCACGAGTACATGCGGGTAACTCTCAAACACTGTTTGAGGTCATCTACGGATATTACCCCGACTTTACCGCACCAGTTGGCAAGTGAAGCAATATTCCATCGCTCGATGAGTGCCTTGACAATATGGCTCGAGTATACAAAGAGGCAGAAGCAGCTCTTTGTCTCAGAAAAGAAAAGATGAAAGAACTCTACAAATGTGCAAAGCAATCTCCACTTGTTTTCTGGGTAGGCAACATGGTCTGGCTGAACACCAAGAACATCAACATACACCAGGCTATGCCCAAACTTGATCCTCAACAACTCGGCCCGTAAAAAGTCATTGAACACATTGGCATTCTTGACTACAAGCTCAATCTGCCTAGCTATCTCCAACTCCACCCTGTCTTCCACATCAACCGTCTAAGTCCCTGGCACGATAACAGCAAAGACATACCTCCACCTCCTGATCCTATTGTCATAGAAGAAGAAGAACAGTATGTCGTCAAAAAGGTGCTAGACAGCAGGCTACACAGACAATGGAAGAAATTGCAATTTCTTGTCAAATGGGAAGGGTATTCAGACAGACACAATAGCTGAGAACCAGTCCAAAACCTCGAGAATAGTCAAGAAGCAATTGACAACTTCTACAAAGCAAACCCCGGAGTGACCCAGGTCATCAAAGCTTTACTCTTTGCAGATCTCCTCTCACACTTTCGGGAATTCAATACCCAAACCGACCCTGCTTTCCTTTGCACAATCTATCTCCATACAGTCTTAGCTGGGATGAAGGCAAACACATTGGTCTGGATATCTCAAGAACATCACACTGACTGGTAACGTCAGGTCAATGACACCAGAAGGGGAGAAACTTACTAGCATCCTTCTGAGTAGACAATTGGGGAAATTCTGCTGAATCCCTGTAGACAGGTAGAAGACCTCTATCACCACAGCACAGTGATGCTTCATGAGGATGCTCAATCTTAGGAGGGGGTGATGTTGTGGATGGCCCGACTAGCCCTTATTTTTTGCATTTTACCTCTAGTTTTTACCTTTGAAACCAGGTTGAAACCTGGTTGCAATCTAGCTTGCAACCCTCTCTGCACAAACTCCTTGCACATCTATTAAGCGCCCATATCACATGGCTTAGAAGCTCTACATGGTCTCATTACTTGCTGCTACATCACACTGGCACATGACTCAGCTTAAGTAAGACCACACGGCTACAACCACATGGCTCAGCCCATAGCTAGGGTTTGACGTCATAGATACCACTCACATGGACTCCTATTGTTCTTTTGCTATTGTTCTCTTTATGGAAGGATGTTCTCACAGGTGTGGGAATGGAATACAATAACTTGTCTCCTTTTAAATAGATTCTCTTACGAGTAGAGGTCCTGGCAGAGTCCAGACAATAGCTATTGTTCTTGCTTCTCACACAACTTCATTCCAGGCCTGGTCTGTGCACAGGCTCTGAAGTCTATATAAGCAGCTGCATGTACGCTCCTAGCCCCCCATCTCAACCTCTTGGTCTATACTGGGCTAGGTAAGCCACCCCCTCCTGTACTATATAGCTGGTAGTACAAATACCAACTTGGTCTTTACTGGGATAAATCTCTGAATAAGTTTGATAGCTGGTGAACGGGTTGTGCTTCACGCCTGCCACCACCTTTTTGTCAACATCCACATTGTGTCCCTGTTTGTCACATTGAGCCCCGTCTCTGTGTCAGTCTTAGTGAGGTGGAAGGTATAAAATCATTCAACAAGGGTAGAAAGGACTTAGAAAAAGTCAAATACTCAACCAAACCCATAAGACACAAAAAATCAATTTGAACCCAGTACTATCCAATTGACTTGGTCTCAAGGTATTCAACTGGAATTTGATCATATAGTTAGGCATATGATAGCTTGTTTACTACACTTATCAACATCAAGACTAAGGACAGTGACAAATGAACAAAAGCAACTCCAACAGGCAATAATTACTTGACAATGCTTTGTGATATCTTTAAAGATGTGTATATTGAGATAGTGACATTGAAGATGGTATAACCATTAATCAAGATTGCCTGCATCAGGATCTGCCAGATATATCTTTCAGAGATGCAACTGGTAACAATGTAGGAGAACTTTGTGAGTATATGCTTTTACCAGTTACAAGCTCAAAATTTATAGTGATATACTGTGATATATTATGACGTGAAATGAAATCATATGCTAGATCTACTCTATGGCGCTGCACAAAGAATAGCTGGAAGAATAAATCAAGTGTAATGGCTCATGTAACAGGAAAACCTTTTCCAGCTGGATGAATGCTTTAAGGCACATCACACCAAAGAAAAAGTGCACCCGCTATCATAGAGGTAATGACATTTTATTCAAACCTGAACAAATTATGCAGGCTAGTAGATATGAATTTAACTTGTGTGGATTTAACTGCATGGTGACAGCCATTTCACTTGCCATATTGTTGATAACAATGCTCATACATTGTTTCACAATGGAATACACACTGATAGACATACTGAACAAAATGGTCATACTACAGAAATAAACTTTGATCTGTCAATAACAGTTGATTAAGGATGCAAATGTTCAGTTGCAATATATACATGCTCTAATATAAACTAAACACATTTTTTATATAAGATGTGCCACATTCAAATCACATTCTGTACTTCAGGAATGATATCTTGCCATTTGCTGGCCCTACTCCCGCAAGTAGAAAAACTAAATACAATGGTCAAATTACAGAAATAGATTGTTATATGTGAATGACAGTGAAATAAACACACACAGGTTCAGTCACAATATATACATGCTTTACTACCAACTAAACACATCAACATATTTATAGCATAAATTACATTTGGGACTTCAGAAATTGTATCTTGCCACCTGCTGGCCCTACTCCTACAAGTTTCCCTGGCCTGGTCTGTTTAGATCACCCAATCTCCTAGATCTACAGTGATGCTACACCTGCGCCTCTCATTGTCCTTAATATATTGAGCTCCCAGTATAGCTTTCTATCTTGTTCTTGGAGTTCTGGACTGAGTATCTGTGCCAATCTTTTCTTATCTTCGTCAGACACAGGAGAGTTTGAGGTTAACAGCCTATTGACAGCTGGTTCCTTCTCTGCCAATTTGTCCATGTTCTCTGAATGTTTGTGTCCGTCTACGTGGTGCACTACATATTTGGTGAGATCAACTTGATGAAGAACATGCAGACTGGGAAGGTCACCTTGAGGGGCAGGACTGTGAGTTCAAAAGATTCCCCACCTCCGTACCTCCAACTGTTTGTTGGTGCTTCTGGAGGTGATTGAATAATGGGAATCTTTATTGTTATAGTAGAATGGGGCAGCAGACACAGTCACCATATGGAATGTGCTGGTAAAAATGGTTGCGAATAAAATGAGGTTGAGAACCGCATGGACAGTATAGGGTGTGGGAGGATGATTCAAAGAGAGTTCAGAAAGACAGTAAGACTGCTAGCTGTGGGAAAACTTGAGTACAGTGACCCAAGGTGAGTGTATGCAAGGAATGATGCACTCACCGACCAGCACTAAAGCAATGAAAAGGCTTGGGGCAACAAAGGAGTACTGAGGTACAGGGATAGTGGCAAGGAATTTCATGCTCTGGGGCTCATATGCAGTGCTGATGGAACAAATGCTCCTACATGTTTCCAGACAGGATGCAGGGGCTGAAAATGTCTAAATTTAGGTCCTGTCTGTCAGACATGTACTACTGGGAGTTTTGATGGTCAAAGGCTGTGCTGTTCCACTGAATCATCATCACCAAGTATGTTTGGGAACAGCGTATTTTTGTATTTATGTTTCATGTGCCGTCCAAGTTGCTTCATAATTGCAGGACTTGCGCGACAAAGTCAATGGTTGTGGTGTCAAAGCGAGATTGTATCGCTGATTATCGGACATTAGATCTATGGACAATGTAGATTAGATATGTGGATAGATAAGATCAGATAGTACATAGCATGTGATTCCACCATCCTTATGGTCACACACGATGCGATACTTGCACCATATGGCATCGTGTTCCAGTAGTTTCCATGACTGAATAGCAGAAGTACCATGAGGCTTCTGCATGACTCATATTTCATATACCAAATGTATTGAGCTTACTAAAGGCTCAGTCAGCACCATTCAGTTATGTAGGATGCTCAGTCATCGCTTACATTCTCTATTCAGTAGTATTAGCAAGCAGGACTGTGCATTACCAATCATTACTCATAGGATTACCAATCCTTACCAATCCTTACTCATATGACATTACTGTAGCATTAGTAATCTAGTTACAGACATGTATATATACCGCTCCTAGAGAGCAGAGAAATAATAAGACACTTACTCCCAGAGTTAGTTGACTCTCCTAGTCATCCCCTACACTCGTAACTTTCAAACAAACAATCACATACACCACTATGCAGTTTCAATTCTGATCAGGCCAAAGATGATATATGATACTTGAGCTCTGAGACGGTGTCAGCAGAAAACGGAAATACGCGGGGATGAGGACAAACCATGGTGCTGAAACTCCCGCACAGAACTATGATCTGTCCCGGGACGCAAGTTACTAGTATCCGTTTCACAAGTTGGCAATGAGACAGTACAACTAGTACATTCGGTGGTCTCATTTGTGCCAGATGCGTTTGGGACACTTACTGAAACGCCGGAAAAAATGGGATGAACCGCAGTCTGAATTGGGTGTTGGAATCGAAGGTTTTTGTTACGGTTCATCAGGTATGAACAACACTTTCCTTTTACGGACTGTAGTGTAGCGTATGAGCGCCCGCAGTTTTCAATCTTCGGGCGACCGAACTCTTTGTTCCTCAGTACCTCTCTTTATCGAGGCTTACTGAGGTTAGTTCATTCATTCTATACACTGTCTTTACATTGTCTGATGCACTGTAGACTACAACGCTTCGCGTACACTAGGTTAGCAGTGCAATTACATACAGTACCTCTCTTTATCGAGGCTTACTGAGACTACAACGCTTCGCGTACACTAGAGCGGCTCTCTCGTAACCCTGCAATATTGGGCTCAATAGTTCTACTTGCTGTCAGAAGGGAGGCAGGTTGTAATCGAGAGTGAAATTCTCTCCACTGAAGAAGACAAGTGGAATGCTAGAACCACCAGGTTACGCCCACATGCTTATTGGTAGGAGAGCCGAATCACCCTCGGCGGAGCTCCCAGAGGACGAAAGAGCCAATGAGAACAATATAGATGTAGATGTACCAAATTACAAAGGAGTTAACGGCGCTGCGCAGCCGCGGGGTGTTGCGGTGGATTCACTAGCATGATGGTATCAGTATTGTATGTGGGCCTTGGGATGGATAAAGCTTGAAATCACGCCAAGTCGTACACCAACAGCGCCAGCCCAGACGTGCTCAAAATTGCGCCGACCCAGTCAAGACCTTGACTGTACCGCCTTGATTTGTTGTCTGAGGGAAGCGCGAACGAGCCCACCACACATAACAGCACAGCAAGACCCGCTTGCAGCCAAAAAATGGTGCGCCCCGATGTGCTTGTGTCGCAAAGAATACCGCCAAGGATGAGCCCGAAAATGTAATAGCCATTAGGCTGACCTGCACCGAGTACAGCAAACACTCTTCCATTGGCTGGACCTGGGGGAAATATGCGAGGAAAGAATTCTGATGCCAGCGGGAGGATTCGCGGCCAACACATAGGTAGTCTGTGGAATGCTGTGTTGGAGGAATTGCTGTGTTTGTGACACTCACCTGAACCGATGCCAATTATACCATTGAAGATAATGAGGGTTGGGGCATTTGGCGCGAACGCAGCGGCTACACTCCCTATACTGGGTCCCAAAGAACCGGCGAGGAAGACGCTTCTGCTACAAATATTATCGGCTTGCTGACCGCAAATCAAAAGGTGGGGAAGATTGGAAAGCCCACGACGGAGTCAGTACCAGTCAATTCTCACCTGTATGTACGCAGTCTGTGCATACGCACGCGTAAATGTTCAGAGACCATTGTGGATCTTTCTGTGTAAAGCCCCAGTCTCTGCCAATGGTGGCTACGGATACGGCGACCGCACGTTCAAAAAGACCTGAAGCAGGCGTCAGCTAGTGCTAAAAGAAGGACGTGTCGGCGACTTACACCTAGAACGTTTACACAGCAGTCGGTGGCAAGAATTACTAGGTCATGCGCCGTCGAGTGCATGTTGCAAGCTGTAATCTTCTGAAGTCACATGCGCAGGTGTCTCTTTTGAGATGGAATGCAAAGTGTTGCGTATACGGTCTGCATTCTCGAGACTCTCGTTGACACTCATGCGGATGTGTCACATCGCTAGTCAGCCAAGCTCCAAGAAGAAAGAGCTGAGCGCAAATTTATTTGGTTGGTCATTTTCTTCAAAACACCAAAGCTTCCGTCTCTGGACAAAATTCATGCCTTGCATGAGGGATCGACGACGAACTTGAGTAAGTCGTCATAGTACGAGCAAGCTGCCTCGCAGTACACACATCTGGAAACATGACGGCTGCTACCGAGATCTACCGAGCTCTGGTAGTTTAGGTAGGGCAGGTAAACAAGTGCCCCTCAGGTAGCAAAGTTATTGGTGGCTGTTGGCTCGGTAGCACTCCGTAGCAAGCCCTTGAACGTGTAAGCTTCCGTAGTTTATTGAGATGGTCTTCTTTTCTACGTAGTCGGACTTCTGTAGCAGTCTGTAGCACCCTGTAGCACAATAAGAGAGGAGCAATGCATGCGTGATAACATATCAGAATCTTTCAAGTAAGCATATGTGAACTAAGTATGAATTGGGTATTTCCGCGACTGCTGTATCTAATCACTGCCTGCGTTTTCAGCTGTCCACCCCTCGAGGTCCTGCAATGCATTCTCCTTTGCCATGTCTGAAAGTCCTGCCAACTTCTCGTCCACCAAGCTGAATCCTCCGAGGCAGCTGTTTGCGAAGCCCAATGAGATGCGCGCGTGCACATAGAACACAGTCGATACTCACATCACCGTTTTATACATAGCGCTGCGAATCTTCGTGGTGACCGTACGATTAAGCTCCTGCCAGTCTTCAAGGTGTCGGAGATGTTCTGTGAAGACACCCTTGTATGTTGTTTCGCGAAATTCGTGGGTCCTATCCTTTTGTGCTAGGCGTCCGGTCGACCAGCGCTGCAACCCGTAGCGGACCTAGTGACTCGGACTATGCATCAATAGTTCTTGCGCACGGATTCCCAATGTGAGTACATACCATTGTGAGTAGCAGCGCGATGGTTGGTAATGGCACCGGGTCGAAGAGGCTGCGGAGCTCTACACCCGGCGGAGGATGAGTAGAGCCCCCAGATCGCAAAGCAATGACGTCCTGCAGTGCATGAACAATAATGGGCACTGCCATGAGCCCGCGAGGTGGATTTTTGTCAAACTCCTTCAATCGGGGGTTACAATGGTGAGTAACTGAGAAAGGAAGCCGGCGAAGACACTGGCACCCACCTTGTAACAATAGCGGTTGGCATCACCGCAGTGCCCAACGGGCTCAAGCAACCGCTTCACCCGATCAGCGTTCACCTGTGCCATATTGTCGGTAGCTATGTCTCGTACCAACCCGTATGTCTCCACAATTCTGTTGCAAACCTTGTCTTTGACATGACCTCGGAAAGTAGAGGCGCGATTGACAATCTGCAAGCTTGGTGAGTACCGACACAAAGGTAGATCACCAGACGTACCAAAGTATAGATCCTGGCGACTTCCTCGTTATCGCCGTATGTACGCTCGTATTCTTGACAGGATGCACGGAATACCTCGCGTGCCCATGTGTACTGTGTGTCGTGATCTGGAAATGCAGCCTCCGTAAGTACTTTCAATTCATATCGGACAATGGACCGTGCGATGATTTTCGCGGTAACACCCGAGTAGTCTCCCTCTTTTGCCCTAGTAGAGAGAACAGGCTTGACACTGCGCTTGTAGTCAAGGTCATTTGTAGGGGGGGTAGCAGTTGACGGAGTGATACGTGGTCGCTTATGTTGACGCTGTACTTGGCTCTCTATAGACGAAGGTGCCCGCCCACGACGCCAGGGCTCCTCTCCCGGTGCAGGTACATCTTCGCCAACGTTACGAGCTCCTAGGAACATTAAGCTTGGTCAGATACAGCTCCAGCCGTGCAGATATGGAACCACTTACTGTAGAGAGCAACCTGAGTGTTGTGCGCATCTTGAAGTGGCGAGCCGGCTGTGTCTTGCAAGTCGGTCACAGCTGTTGAGTCAGGTAAAAGAAACAATGGTGATGATGCGCGGCTCGGAGAACGACTGGCTGGAGGAGGAGAGTCACCAATACTAGACATTCGCTCACTAGCTCGTGATGAATGACGACTGTGCCGGTAATCATAGGGCTGGGGCGGTGATGACGAACGTGCATAAAACTCATCTCGCGCGGGAAGTGCACCTGGTGTGGAAGAACGCTCCTGCCTCGTGTTGGTAGCAATCACCGGTGTCTTTGGGTCGTTGACGCGACGTGTCAGCCTCTTGAGAGGTGGCTGAGTCACTTGAATTGTTCCTTGCGACTGAAACTAAGAGAGGGTGAGCACCGACAGCTTACTGTGACTGTGTAACATACCGGAGACTGGAAGGTGTCGAAGCCAGTGTCTTCTTCCTCAGGTGAGAAATCGCCGTCGTCGTTTTCAACGTTAGCGTCTCCCGTGTCAGAGTCATTGTCGTTGACAAGCTGCGAGGCTGCTGGAGGTGTGCGGATCCGCACAGTTGCTCGCTTACCACTGTCTATGTATATTGTCAGCTTCTGAATCACAGGCGAAGTATTACATACCTTGAGCTTGAGATCGCTTCAAGGCTTTGTTTTCCCGCTCGAGCTTTGCAGCCAATTTCTGAAGGGCTTCGAATTCTGCTAAAATCAGTCAAAATCAGGA
Source organism: Cytidiella melzeri (assembly GCA_022592445.1). Classification (NCBI taxonomy): domain Eukaryota; kingdom Fungi; phylum Basidiomycota; class Agaricomycetes; order Polyporales; family Irpicaceae; genus Cytidiella; species Cytidiella melzeri. The sequence goes on along the minus strand of JABYQR010000075.1, from coordinate 128,752 downwards.
CACCAGACTCGTTAGGATCTCACCTAACTTCTCCTGTTTGGAAGACTTCTTCCGTTCTCGTTGTGTTACAGTATTTGAAGGAGCGGTGGTGCGGGGCTTCTTGCTGCTTGTTGTACTCTTCGCAGGCAGCGTTTGAGCGCTGTCATCTTCGGATATGTCATCCTCCGAAACCTGGGTCTCTTGAGCTTTCTTCTTGGCTCTAGGCATGAGAGTCCTGAAGGCAGTCGAGTTGTAGACAACAAAAAGTAGACGTGGCAGAGAGGAGTGTGGCGGAGAGAAAAGGAGCCGACAAGCGCACAAAATCGGAGGATACTAAGCAACAAATCGCTGTCCCATAATTTGAATACCATCACTACACGTCGGAGTTCAAGGAAAAAAAATTTAATACGCTCACCGCCTGCTTTGTGTTGTCCGTGTCGCTCTGACCATGCCTCCTCATCGGTGTTTCCATTGTGGTGCCACAAAGCCTACCGCACAAGGACTCAAAGCGCACATACAGCTGAACAATGCCTGTCGGAGATCTCGGGACTCGGCCGCAAGAATTGGTACAACAGCTGTGCAAGCAGTGTCAAACAGAGCAAGCTCCGAGTCGCCATCAGCCGCTGCCCAGAATATTGCCATACACAGCTCAGACGACGCACCTGATGGTCATGAGCCGCATACACCGCCATCGCCACTCTTGGACTTGCCGCCATCCAAGCGAACACGAGTTGAGGCTGCACCGGATGCTAGCGAAGGACACGAGGCAGGCGGCATGCCAAAAAATCCATTTCTTGATGACCACTGGTATACGTCTGGTCAAGCAGGAGCTGCGACGGGTCGAGGACGAACTCTGTTTGAAGTGATGCACGAGGAGAGAGTACAAGAAGGGGTTGAAGCGGACGCACCGTGGGTTCCCTTTGCCAGTGAGGAGGAGTGGGGCTTGGCCCAATGGATGATGCATAGCGGACTGAGTCAATCCGAAATTGACAGGTACCTAAAACTTGATATTGTAAGTAAGAGCATTATTTAGAATCAGTGTTCGCTCTTACCGGCCTTTACAGATCCAAAACCGCTCGCCGCTGTTGTTCAAAGATAAGCGGGCATTTTTTAAGAAGATTGACAGTCTTCCTCGTGGGCCTGGATGGCAGTGCGAGCTTTTTGAACTGCAGTGTGAGGAGAGAAGCAAAGGAGAGAGCGGTGTTGAGGTGGTTGAACTTTGGAAGCGAAATCCTGTAGAGTGTATCCGTGAGCTATTGTCAAATCCGACATTCAAAGACAACCTACGCTACGCACCAGAACAGCGATACGAGGACAATAGGGGAGAGAGACCTGTCCTCGGCGAGATGTGGAGTGGTGCGTGGTGGGAGAGAGTACAGGTGAGTAAACGAGTGGAGACACGGAAAACCAAACTGATAATCACCTGCGCAGAAACTGCTCCCAAAAGGAGCTACACTTGTTCCTGTGATACTCGCGTCTGATAAGACGCAGCTGTCAGACTTCAGCGGCGATAAGTCAGCGTGGCCTGTTTATCTCACCATAGGTAACATCTCGAAGAGCTTACGCCGGTCCCCTTCATCCCATGCGACTGTTCTACTTGGGTACCTACCTGTGGCGAAACTGGAGTCCGTCCCGAAGGCCAAGCGTGCTGTACTGGCCTATCAACTCTTCCACGATTGCATGCGCTCGCTCCTGGAGCCACTTGTCGAGGCGGGAAGGAAAGGAGTGGAGGTTGTCTGTGCTGATGGGTACGTCCGCAGAGCCCACCCTATTGTGGCCGCGTACGTGGCTGACCATCCGGAACAATGTCTCGTGGCCTGCTGCCAGGAGAATCACTGCCCAAAATGTCTCGTGCAGCCCAACAAACGGGGTGTGCCTGTCGACTTGCCGGTGATGCGAGACCCTGAGAAGATGCTCGCAATGATATGCAGCGCGCTCGAGGGAAACAAGGGGCCAGGATTTGCGGAGGCTGGTTTGCGTTCCATCCATCCTTTCTGGGCGAACCTCCCTCACTGCGACATCTTCACCTGCCTGACACCGGATTTGCTCCATCAACTGCACAAGGGAGTTTTCAAAGACCATACCGTGAAATGGGCGACAGCATGCATGGACGGCAAAGAGGATGAAGTCGACAGGCGGTTCCGCACCATGCCACTGCATCCGGATCTTCGCCACTTCAAGAAGGGCATCTCGCTGGTGTCCCAGTGGACTGGTAACGAATACAAGCAGATGGAAAAGGTATTCCTCGGCGTTGTTGCGGGAGCTGCTGATCCAGACGTTGTGAAAGCGGTGCGAGCCGTTCTCGACTTCGTCTATTACGCTCATTACGAGGCGCACACCGAGGACTCACTTTCATGCCTACAGGACGCCTGGATCCGCTTTCATTCGCACAAGCACGTTTTTGTGCGTCTGGGAGTTCGTGACGACTTCAACATCCCGAAGCTTCATTCGATGAGCCACTACATCGACTCAATCCGACTTTTTGGATCGGCGGATGGCTATAACACCGAAGGACCTGAGCGGCTTCACATCGACTTCGCGAAGCTTGGGTATCGCGCTAGCAACCGCAAGCAGTACATCCAGCAGATGACGACCTGGATGGAGCGCCAGGATGCGGTTCGAAGGTTCGACCAGTACCTTCAGTGGCTCAAGGCCGGCCACAACTCACAGCTGCCTTCACGCTCGGGAGACAACGACACTGAAGAGGCAGAGGACGCAGAGAAGGATGGCGAGGAGGTTGAGCAAGAGACAGCACCGGAGAGCCACGCGCGGGCAGACGTCGACTCAGAGGAGTACACTATCTCAAAACGTCCGGCGTTCCCAAGCACGTCAGTCAAGACAATCACTGAAGAGTTTGGTGCACTGGACTTTATTCGTTGTTTGGAGGACTTCGTCACGAAGACAGTAGCGTCCTCATCAGCCAGCCGGCCCAGCCTACCAATACAGGCTGCCTCGAACGCGCACTCCTTCCTCCGTGTGGTCAACATGTACACAACATTTTCAGTCTACAAACAGTTCAAGAAGCGGCTCCCGCGTATGAGCCAGGTGTCAAAAACACTTGCTATGGACTCGATTCGCGCAATACCTGCAAAGTCCGCGGGAGGTCTTCGACCGGCGACTCCATCCCAATTTTCGACCGTTCTTGCGCGTGAGGGAGTGGTCGACAGCACCCAAGACTCAGAGAGAGAAGACGGAATATCTAGCCACCCTCTGGACGGTGAGTATCAGTTTTCATGGTGTTGCGCGACTCGGAGTCTGTACGCTAACTTGTAATACTAGGGATGACGGTCGGACAAGTTAGGCTTCTTTTTCGACTTCCGAGCAACATGGAGCACGTTAGCAAGCATCCGCTGGCATATATCGAGTGGTACACACCGTTCCACCAATACGACGATCTCACCGGTATGTTTTCTGTTGCGCCGTCACAGAGGCTTCATCGTCGTCGAGCATCCATCATTCCTATCACTTCTATTGTACGCACTTGCCATCTGATTCCTGCTTGGGGACGAGTACATGTCGCGCGAACTGACTGGACTTCGGAGAATGTACTACAACGTTGTGACCGATTTTACGTGAATGCGTACCTACGACATTCAGACTTCGTGTTATTTCGACAGCTAGTAGATAATTGGCGAAGATCTCGGTCAATAACAGTGTAAATATTTTCGGTCTGCATCTACGGGCTCTACTGATATCTACGGGATTCTACTGGTATCTACGAGGACACCTGCGCACTACCTAGATTTAGGGTTATTAGGTAGAAAACCCCTTTTTCCTGATGCAAGTCTAGAGCTGGACGCTTTTGAGTCAACAAAAAAAGGAACATTAAATTGTGGAGAGGACTGACCAATGACTCGTCGACATCGTGGTCCTGTATCCCGTCGGTGCAAGCTCCAAAGGCGATGACCTTCGCTCATCGTGATCGACATTGCACAGTGTGTTCGCCAAAGATCTCGAGCATAGTACCGCATAAGGTCGCAGCATCATCTAGGTCGTCAGTATTCAATCCCAGGAAGAAATAGATATTGCAGGATGTAGCCAAAATCAGTATAATATAGCTTGTTACATTTGGCTATGTTATCCGGACCACTTATACATTATGCAACATCGCACATATAGCATATACTGGGGAGATATCGCACCGTGTGTACGTGTCAATTTGCTGCTAAGGCAGACGACACGCAGAGGGGGCACCCTTATGTAAGCGTGATGTCACACGTGACGTGACGTGACATAGCGCTGAAATCTGGGATTTCAACTTTGACCGCGACCTCGACACCACTACCTCTGCGCAATCGCTAGACCGCGGACCTCTTGTCAGATGGATCATCCGTCGCACTGAGGTCTGCAACGACGACAACATCCTGCTGTCTGCCGGTCAGGCCTCTCCAAGACTCTCACTTGCCTATGTCTCACGCCCGCGAGGAGGTACAAGGAGGCTGCTGTCAGAGTAACTGTACACGGCGCAGCCTCCCCAGTCTGACTCAGCGGGTATTCCTGAGGACAAGCCCAACGGCTCCTTGTCTGGTCTAGACTTGTTTGCCTTGTACTTGTTTTGCCAGACTCAACTGCATGCTTCGTTCACTTTGGCGGCCCTCACCTGCTTCGAGAACTTGCCTGGCAATCGGCATACATTACGATGACAGTAAGTACTTATACTAGTTCTTGTTGTGCACATCATGTACGGTGTGTATATATCTAATAAAAATATGTGCTTACTGCAATTCAAAGTTTGACCAAGCTGAATGCGAGCGCAGGAACCGCGGTATAGTGGCTACCGGTATATGTAGCCTACTTTACGGTAAAGGCTGATTTTGCCTTCTCAATCCAGCTCGCTGGGAGGGTGCGGTGGCTATGGTACCTCCGATTAGCCCAGGCTGCCTCAGGACCTGTCAGGCCCTCACAATATGCGTGAATGAAGCGGGCGGAGCGATTTGCGTATCTGATACATGTAAGCTGGAAGTACGCTCAACATCACGCCAAAGCTCACCGTTTGATTAAGGTTAGATCAACATCATCAAGACATGAGAGAACATTCCTCTGCATGTCGTCAATATTGGTCGTTCGCGGAGTGACGCGGTAGAGAAGCTTGGCTCGGCCCCAGTACTGCTCAATGAAGTTGAGCTCGCAGTGATATTTCGCGTAGAAGTCGCAGATGTGTCCACGGCTTTCAATGTATTCCTCGAGGTGAGACTTCTGTGCAATAAAGTCAGGCTGACTGTACATCAAACGCCGGCAGCAACAGTCAGTTGCGCCTTTCGCGCACCCGCCATTATCGGAAGAGCAAACGGCTTTGAGTCCAGACGCAGGGTATAAGTTTCGCTCCGTAAGAATTTGCTCAGTGCCTTTGAACCAGCCAGGCATTGTGGGGTGACTTTCTGGGAAATAAAGCGGCTGCAGAGAACCATTGAAGGAAGCATTGCGCATACGAGGTCCGCCAGGAACATGAGTCCACCCTTGCTTGGGTCGTTGCGGCATTTTGCTCGCAGATAGAGCGTCCAGAGCATGTCGGCGGTGATTAGTGGCATTATCAAACATGAACAGGCCTGTAGCGAAGCCGTTGGTCTTGCTTTCAAAGACGTCAACAGCCCGTTCGACCTGCTCAAGAAGATCATCGCCAGTGAACCAGCCATCGCGAGTCTTGCCGGCCTTGAAGATCACACGAGCATCTTCGCCATTGTCGAGCTTTAGACGGCCCCACTCAGAGGTAAGAAAATCGAGATCATGATAGATTGACCTTCACCCTTGGTCTCCGGCATTACAGATTCATTATGAGTCCAGATGGTCGCCCTTCGATCATTGGCATAAAAGGTGGACTCGTCATGAGTGACGAGAATGAGTCGGAAACGTGCACCTTGTGCCACGGGGAAGCCGACCGGAGTTGTGAGGACTTCTCCATCATTGTCGTAAATGATCATTTGCTTCTCATACTCTCTCCACCTCTTCACAAACTCCTCCCGGTACGCGACAACGTCCTCTCTCTCATGTCCATCAATGTACATTGACTTCGTCTTCTTTTTGTAGCGCCACTGCAAGGCATGAAGCCATCTCTGAGCTGTCCGCTCAGAGATTGTTCTCCCTTTGGATCCCAGTCTTTCCTGCACAGCCGGCTCGGCTACATATTCGACGAGATCGGATGCCTTGATGTATCCGATTTGTCCGCGCTCAAGAAGAAATGTTTGAATATCGGAAGCAAAGTCCTCATCGGTCAAGATGGAAGAATTGAACCGGCCGTACTGATGAAATGGAAGGGAATCGGGACTGCAGCCGGACTTCAAATAACGAAGCAGCCAACTTCGTAACATTCGTGCGTATTTCAGGCTGCGATCTTGTGCCTTGGAAGCCAGTACTGATGACTGTCTCCATGTGTATTCGAGTTGGGGATCAAGGAAGAAGTTCAGGGTGCCAAGCATGGCTGTAATCCGTGCGCGGTACACCACATCAATTTTCTTGTTCTTAGTGAGTACAGTCAGCTTCGCGCGCGCTATACGAAGCTTAGAGATATCTTTCCAGGCCTCTAGTTCCTTATCTTGAACTCTCTCTTCCCCAGTCAACATGTTTGGATCGTCGTCTGGTAGCTGTGCATTCCGACGGATTTCAAGAAGAAACTGCTCGACTTTTGCGTGTAGAAGGGGCTTCGAAGGCTGCGCCTGGGGAAGCTTTGCTGATAAGTGGGAAGCTTGTTGCGGAGCTTCCTCAACAGCTCTAGTCTGACAAATCCAGTGAGCAATTCTCAAACACAAAATTGTCCAGAACTTACCTCTTGCAGCTGTGCTGTGGCCCACAACTTATCGACTCGGATTGCAATATCTGCCACTACATCTTCATCCAACTCTATTTCAGCTGTGTCTTCATCTGCCGAGCCGGATCCCAATGATTGCTGAAGTGTCTGGACGGAAGCCGACGGACCCACCAATGGATCAGATGTCTCGAGAGTCGGCATAGGTGTGTTCAAAATGGAATCGGACTCGGCGGTGCTGAACCAAGAAGTGATGAGCTTTCCTCCCCTTGCAGTATAGGCTCAACGCTTTGCAGCATGTCCTCGGACAGTACTGGCAGCGTTTTTTGTGTAGCGGCGCTTTCTTTTAGTCTTGCGCTTCGCATTTTCGGCTTCGACAGCCACTTGCTGAGCGGTAGTGAGTATCCGGGCAAAAATAGTGACATCGGACTCATTTTGGTCATTTAAGCAGCCTTTCTCCACCTCTTCAGCATCTTCCCCACCATCGTCTTCAAAGTCAGACCAGACGAGGTGAGCCGCTTCAGCTTCCTCGTCAATAGGGGGGAGCCATTTGCGTGCAGGGTCTGGGACCTCCTCCAGGATGACTTTAGAGGCTCTTCTTGCCTTCGCAAGGTTGTCAGAGCGCGCCTGAGCAGCCTTCGAATTCGGGGCCATTGTAGGGAACAGTTGCAGGAGGTATACAATATTTTGTCTCTCATTTCACCTCTTTGCCGCCCGCCCAGGATGTGCCTAAAATGTCATGTGACGACTTATGTAATGCTTAGTAATGCTTATATAATGCGCTGAATATTGCACCTCTTGAACCGATAGTTTCACCATTCGATGCAGAAATGCCAAAAATGAATCACAAAAAAAAATTATAAATTCCGTATCAGGAAGGTATATACTACAGCTAGCGGAATTTTCTTCAATATGAATTGAAGCCCTTCAGTATCTGCATTGAATGTATTAAGCACATTACAGCCAAGCATGACGGTGTGGTGGTGGATAGCTTTGCGAGTTGCGTGACGGTCTGCTTATGTAAGGGGGTGCCCGTTCCTGATGGCGCCTGCCTTACCTCTTCAATATTGTTCGATATTGCCCATTCTAGCGCAATCTATGCAAAATATTGCATATGTATTATTGGCGGAGCTGAAAATTATTATGAAACATAGCATACTATAGCGACTTCTACCAGCCTCGAGACTCTGCCTGGTACCAGCTTCTCCACCCTAACGCTGCTCTCGCTCGGTGGAATGCGCTCCCACTCACGCGGCTCGAGCCCATTAGCTCCCGCTGGCTCCTGTTGGTAATTCTGTGCCACCACCGCTGCCCTGTGCCTGCTATGTGTGCCGTCAGTTTCATATTGAACAAGCACACGCGGTGGTGCTTACCAGGACGGAAAGCGAGGCATTCGTCATCGTCGAGACGGCGCGGACGATGGGGAGTTTCTTGAGTGCGACGGCGTGGAGGATGACTTGGGCATCATGGACGTTACGAACATGTGTGTTTACATGTCAGCAGTGGTGACCAAGTTCTGCTGTTGAGATTGTCTTGTTGGCTGTGGGGTTCAGGGCAAAGACCATTCCGGACTCGCAGTGGCTCACACCGCTACAGAGGAGAGTCAGACAGCAACTCGGAAGTCACACAAGGGGTGAGACAGACTTCAGGACCTGCTTGCAGTAGAACCAGACAGGGTTGGTGTTGTTGACTGTGACGGTAAAGTTGAGCACTTGGCCAGGGTCGCTGATGGGCATGAAGCCCGAGTCAATTGACGTCGCGTTCATGGGCGTGCAGGGGGCGGTGAAGGTCGATTGTGTCACTGAGTGGTTCTTTGCGACGCTGGGAGCAAGACAGCATTTGAGAGACACGTGATTTTACGTGACGGCGGAAGAGACGTACAATTGGAAGGTGAGAGTGTCGCCTGGTGCGGCCATGACGCTTGAGGGGTTGAAATCGAGACCGGTGTCCCCGACTTTCACGGGCCAGTCAGCGGTGAGAACATCGGTAACGGGGAGAAGAGCAGCAGTAACGGTGGAGAAACACATTTTGGGTTTAGGACTAGCGAGGCAGATAATTGATGTTGAAGGGTTTATTTGACGCAGAGTCAACGAGGGACTGTAACGAGCCTGCGCAATGCGTCAGGAAGTGGTTGTGACTTGGACAGGATGGACTCACTCTGCTCGTGCGAAGGAAAGGTTGGTGAAGGGGGAAGGAGGGGGAAGCAGGGCAAATATGCCGGATAACGCAGATCTCAGAGGGTTTAAAAGGTCGCGTCTTTGTGTTAAGCTCAGCCTTTTGACGTAGCAACCCCCGCAGGTGGTATGTGTCATCTGTCCAAAGAACAAGTCTCAAACACCATCCAACCATGTCCAGTACGGACCTACTGCGTAATCTCTTCGAGCATCCACTGTCCCAGCACTGGGTAACCACGGCCCAATTTCCGGTGGAAAAACATGAGAAATACGTGAGAAAAAATGGCGATTTTACGGTACCTTTTTGTAGCAGAAATAGCGCCGAAAAACACTGAATATTTCATCTTGTTTTTCTTGTGAGCGAATGGATGAAAAAGTGGCTTTTTTCTCAATGCGTTTTTCCGGCCTTTTGGTGATGCCTAAACGGAGCGTTTCTCAATGGTATTTTCAACAGAAACCAAAAGGCCGGAAAAACGCATTGAGAAAAAAGCCACTTTTTCATCCATCCGCTCACAAGAAAAACAAGATGAAATTTTCAGTGTTTTTCGGTGCTATTTCTGCTACAAAAAGGTACTGTAAAATCGCCATTTTTTCTCACGTATTTCTCATGTTTTTCCACCGGAAATTGGGCCGTGGTTACCCAGTGCAGTGTGTCGCCATCAAAGCCCGAGTATAGCATGTAATGGCTTGGGTGAGCGACAGGGTCGATGACGAGTGGGTTCGGGAAGACGGTGCGCTGTGTGGACGGGTTGTTAGTTTTTGCATTCTTTCATGGGACGGTGAGGGCTACGTACGACGCAGTTAACATTGACACAGCTGACAAAGACAACGTTCCCCGCTTCGACTGATATATCAGAGGTTCACCCTTTCCAGCGGGACGACTGTTGGATGCAGATGCCTTCGATCACCGCTCGAGCGAGAAAACCCCTACTAATGACACAACCTACTTGTGATTTAGTGAGTGAACGTGCAGACCAGTGTAAATAGCTTATCTTTCAACATTCTGAAGCTAATTAGCGAGTAGCTCCAATGAAGCGTCCGTCCAGGCAAAATTCGACGTGAGAGGCAAGGTTGGTGGGAAATAGTCGATAGTCGACAGTCATCGTAGTTGGAGGAGAGAGCGTTCAAGGCAAGATTGGTGGTAGATAGTTGATAGTTGTCCGTCACCGTAGTTGGAGGAGAGAGCGTTCGAGGCAAGGTTGGTGGAAGATAGTTTATAGTCATCGTTCCACGGCACAGTTTCTTCTCCTTTCGCTGGTCTGCCACTGTTCTCCTTGTAGTGTCATCGAATGTGCGCCGACCCATGGTGTAAAAATGATGAGCTGCTTACAATTAAAAGATAGTATTATTACAGATGATGATGCAGAGAAGAATAATAGTTACCAAAAAGGAAATCCCCAGCGAAGAAAAATGTTTTGGGTTAAGACGGCACCAAGAATAGATAGAAATGTGAGACAGTCAGGCACATCAGGCACGCAAGGTAGAAAAGACAGGGATGGCACAAGGGCTACGATGGGATAGGGACAGGAAAGGTAAGAGAAGGGGCTGGATGGGCAAGGGCGAAAGAGGCATAGAAAGAGCAAGAGGAGGAGGGGGAGGGGGTGGTGGGGAGTAGTGGAGTGGTGCGGTGATGGCGAGACAATATACAGTGTGTAAATAAGGAAAAGTGCATATACAATGTGAATGGTACGTTTCAAGAATTCATGAGTATGTGAATGACCTCAATCTCTTCAACTTGTATCGGGACCTTCACCAATGCTTTGCTGATTAACTGTTGACGTTGACTGTTGAAAGATCAAACATGCCAATCACTGCATAGATGAAGGTGCTACTCCCGTATGCAAAGGGTGTGAGCACCTGTTCATTTTCAAAGTCTATGTCAATTTGCTGTGCTTACCAGGTAAGGATGCTACTTCTTTCTTGAGGCATGCACTCCAGGTTCTCAGTAGCAATTTACATAAACAAACAAATTGTGAATTCAATGCTCATAGTACAATACAAAAGGCATGTTATCCGGAGACCCCTTTGCAGTCACTTTCACCTCTAGGTGTACCACAGACGGAACATGCCAGATGGTCTGATTTGTTCGTTCTGAAGAGGTGTTAGCCATCAATACACAATCTTTGTATAATAAGATTAGCACATACAGTGTGCACACCATGGTACTGAACATAACGTGGTCAGAATCCCCATACATGTAGTCGCTTGAACTGACATGGACATACCTCCTTGATGCTGTTCGCCTGAAGTTGATGAGCCTTCATGACAGGCTTGACCTGCGCCATCCAGGCCCAGAGCAGCTGTCTGGCATCCTCCTGGGCAGCTGCATCCCAGACTGGCAGAGGGAAGATGAAGTTGACGTATGGATTGGGGTTGGCCTCCCGTTCATTGAGCCTGTGGTGCACCATCTAGGTGGAGATGAACATCGGTAAGGATGTATGCAGCTTGTGACGGAACTCACCTCAGAGTCTGTCCAATCCAATTTATGCAGCTGGGCAACACAGTCGCACAAGATGCGGGAGCAATTGGACACCACAGGCAGTCCCAGAACAATACAGGTGTGTACGATAACTGAGATAGCAAAAGCAGGAGTGAAACCAGCAGTGAGGGTGAGGCCGAGAGCAACGGCAAGGGCGAAGGTGCAGAAGGAAGAGGGCAAGGACAAGAAACGCTGAGGGCGAGGACGTGGAAGGGAGAGGGCGAGAGAAAAGGCGAAAGTGAGAGTGAGAGCAGTCAAGGGCAAGGGCAACAATGAGGGCAAGGGCAACAATGAGGGCAAGGGCAACAACGAGGGAGAGGGCAAGGGCAACAACAACTCATTGTTGTAACCAATGATGACAGACACATCTGCAGTCAGATTGAGTGAGACAGCTTAAGTGTTGTGTAACTCTGTGGCTGCTCGTTCTCGCACCTTCCCACAGACATGTTGTACGGAGAAAGGGAGATGAGAAAGATGACTGACATGACTTACCGTTCGAGTGGGTGCAACCGGGGCTCAGCTGCGTGGCTAGGTAAAGCGTGGCAAGGGCTGAAGATGAGAAGGTGACATACCTGCGGTCCAAAACCTGCCCAATCCTATCCCAATCTTACCCCACAAGACCTCCTTTGCGTCCGGCCAGCGAACGAGTGTCGTCAGACTGCTCAATGCGGTTTGTGACCACGCCACAGGCGTGTGGAGTCGGTACCACGCCACAAGCGTGTACTGAACAATGAGTGGCGAGGAGGAGGGCAACAAGGGCGAGGACGAGTTGGAGGTGATGGCAAGAAGTGTGTTGGAGCGGACACAGCAAGAGGGGAAAAATAGGAAGTGGCAGGGGATTACCATATTGGGCACTAATATTGTTGTGGGCGATAATAGTAGTAATAATACTATCTTTTATTTGTAATATATAGAAATGACAAGTGCGATTAATTGAAGTAGTAGTTGATGACAGTGCTGAATGTACTCGAGAAGGCGAAGACGTCGAAAAGAGCGTGCAAGTAGAAATACCTTAACGGATCCGATCCCCTTCCGTCCTGTCCCATACCAGATCTGCTATCCAAATTGAACTCAAAGGGCTGTCGAGGTCGAGTGTTACATCTTGCTATGTTTGATGACATGTGTAGAGACAGTGGTTGAACAAAAAGGATGCGAGCGCGGAATGTGGCGAGACAATTATATATTTGGCAATATCGAAATGGTCCGTATTTAGCAGCATATACTGGGCAACGTCCTGCAATATCTGTTTCTCACTGGGATTCAATCTTGGCATCTACTTATTTGAGCTTAGTGACTGGAGCTCCCTGGGCACATATGAGTAGCACTGAGACGATCTTGCCAAACCTCCGAGGGGGAAGGGACAGTGACCGGAAATGGAAGCCAACAATCCTTAAGATTAAACCAATTCATGAGTTCGACCGGAAAAATATGTGCGCAAAGTGTGCTGTCTCTCATTTATGTCGGCGATGGTAATGATTATACAGTAGCGGCAAAAAGTCTTGCGACACCGCAAGCTCGCAACTTTTTGCTCACCGTTTGGGCTCAATACCACATTTTTTGATCAATCCTTTTTTATACATGGAGTATAGTATCTAAAGATTATGTATATAATGAAACAAATGAGTACCTTCTCGTATATGATACATTGTACGCAATCCGCGCTGTCGCGACGCTAAGCGCCCGTTGCGCGCACCGTTTCGTTTTGATTTTAGATACTTCCACTTCGTTATACAACCTCAGACTTGTGCTTTTTTTCATACTACCCACTTTCCCAACCCTAGACCACACCTATGGTGTGGTGTACCCCTACTAAAAAGGCCCAAATTTGGACTCTGCACAATGAAGGTGTCAGTGTGGCCGACATTCACAAGAAAGTCCCTGTCCACCGGTCCACCATCTATCGCACCATCAAAAACCTATCCCACAATCCCAATTCCTATGCAAAAAAGCTCAAGACAGGTTGTCCTTGCATTTTACAAGACTGCAATCTCTGTCACACCACTTTACTCCTGGCACGACAAGAGGCCTGCAACGCTACGGGCCTGCAGCGCAAGGCATTTCCACACATGTCTGCCCAAACAATGTGTCACAACCTTGCAGAGATTGGGCTGAAGGGTTATGTGCATTGACAGAAGCCATTCCTGTCTGTAGCTCAAAAGAAAAAGCAGAAGTGGTGGGCTGGACATGCAACCAGATGGGGGCAAAAAGAGTGAGGGGTAATGGTGTTCTCAGATGAATCCAAAATCAATTTGTTTGGCTCAGATTGCAGGGATTACTGCTGAGGAAGACAGGGCAGGGAGGCATTGGACTGGAATGTGCAGAAGACAGTGAAGCACGGGGTGGGAAGTATTGTGGTGTGGGGATGTATCATGTCGAAGAGAAAAGGAAGGCTACATCAGATTGATGGCAAGGTGGATGCAAGCCTTTACTGCTCCTTCCTATCAGAGCTGCTGCTGTGCACCTTGGCAGACCAGAATCTGACCTGCCGAGGGATCATGTTCCAACAGGACAATTATTCAAAGCACACGTCAAAGCTTGCTACAGCTTGGTTCAAGGAGAACAAGATCGCTGTATTGCCCTGGCATCCAAATTCACCCAATATGGATATTGTGGAGAATGTATGGGACCATCTCAGCCATGAGTTACAGGCTTGCAAGCAGCAACTGTTGAATAAAGAGGAGCTGTGAGAGGCATTTCAGGAGGAGTGGGCTATTTTGAATAATGGGTGTATCAAGGGAGTGTATGAGTCTCTCCCCACTTGTGCAGCAGAGCTTATGCAGGCAAAGGGGTCCTATACTAGTACTAATTTTGCCGGAATTTCTTGACCAAGTTGTACATAGAATAGTCGAGATGATGTGCAATAGTAGTAGTACAACACGTGGGCGCCTAATGCAGTTTTCGCGCGAATTGTACGTACACGCCCAGACGACGCTGGTAGTAGAACGATATCAAACGATTGAGTTGTCAGGGTAATGTGTATATAGTGATATCCCGACGTTTGCCGCGCTATGTTTATTCAAGGTTGGCCTGTCGAATGTCAGGCCAATATTTTCATCCAATGACTGCCTAGCCTCGTTGTCACAACGCAACGACAGATTTTCGATATTGGGCAGAGGTCAGATTGTTCAGTGTCAGGCTGATATCCAAAGTTCCAACATTGTGTAGACAACTCCCTGCCATCGGGCTAGCCTCGTTGTCACAACGCAACGACAGTTTTTCGACATTGGGCAGAGGTCAGATTGTTCAGTGTCAGGCTGATATCCAAAGTTCCAACATTGTGTAGACAATTCCCTGCCATCGGGCGGGCAGTAGCTCAGTAACAGATTGGTACTCATCAGTTCGTGTCTGGATGCTTATGCAAGCGGCGTACTGGCAGGTCCTGGCGTTGAATAGTGCAACTGATGGCATTGTAATCCAAAAGAGAGTCCGACAAGAGCAATGAGCGACAAGATTAGGATGTGGAGTAAGCAGAAACAAAAGCAGCGGTGAGCTCAAAGCAAGAGCGACAGAATATCGACGGTAGCAAGCATGGGAAAGCAAGAAGAGGTATGAGAAAGAGCGCAGTCAAAGCAGTGGTCCGAGGGCACAATACTAAAGGAGGTATACGGAAAGCAAGCAGAACGAACGATGAGCAATTGAATGACGTGGGCTCAGGTATCAGCACGGGCACGAACAAAGCAACGAGCAAATGACAACTACACTATCGGGTATAAACGCAAGAGCAATGTCGAACATTAACCTACCAGCTGACGAGGAGCCATTCAGCTGACTTCTGGAGTTCAGATGGCTGCGAGACCGTGGTCTTCTTGAACATCCTCTTTGATGTCACGGGATACGTCTTGAGATCAGCTAGGAGGCATTCCGTGAAGAACCTAGCCAAAAACGTCAGGGTAGAATGAAACAGATGAAGCGCATACATACTTGGACCAGAGCTTCTGCGCGTCCTGGTCATTGGCGGCTGCCTTGTTGATAACTTCTCGAGTTTTCTCGAGTTCGCCATCAACAAAGTTCCAAAAGTTTGTTTCAAGAAATGTTGAATGGTCGTCCGACTCCTCGTCAATCTCCTCAGTGAGCTCGAGAGATGGATCCAGCCCCGTGTCAGTGGCCTCCTCAGTGTCCAGTCCAGCCGTTGCAGCGTTGGGATCAGAGTCACCCTGGCCTACGCTTGACATTGTAGCTTCACGGTCAATAGCAGGTGCTGCTGCCGTTTTTGCCTTTGTCTGGAGTGCGTTGAAACTGACTGCGCAGTGGCGCTGTGAGGCGTATAGTTAACGACACCAAATCAGACAGATAATGAGACAGCTTACTAGAAACGCAACACGCCCGTGGTGGCGAGCGTCGATATCCATGATCGGCGGAGCAAGCGACCTCGTTAACTGGAAGATATGGATAGCCGCCTTTCTCGTTTTGCCCTTGATCTTGCTATTTGGAAGCGACTGATACAGCTATAATACAACAAGATTAGCATGCACTGTGTATAGAATAGCGGTACAGACCTTAATCTTCATATTACTTCTAATCCGTGTTAGGCAAACACTGATGGCCGTGCGAATGATTTTCATCTTTGCAGAGTCAGAGACAGTCCTCCGTTCAAGTCCAAAGAGCTGGGGATCGTGCCTGACAAGGTCCTGCACACCAGCGTGCTGTGGTATTACCAAAGCTATGTGAATTGACGGAAGGACTTACCACAATGTGCCCCATTGTGTCTGTGACGTACGCTGGCAGATTCGGGCTCATGATGCAGATACAGCACATCTCTTGAAGTTCGTTCTAGATATAGGAGCACGCTTCAGTTATAAAGTGGATGGATCACAGTGTAGACTTTACCTGAAAGTCACTGCTTCTGAGATGCTCGACAACTGATGCATCCAACTGCATCTGAATGAATAGAAGATGACCCTTCATATCGAGAATGAGCTCATGAAGTGAGAGCTGTTTGTAGATGTAGTGAGTGCTCGTTAGGCTAGGAGGTAGAGAAAGGAACTTGCATGAGCAAACACATCAAGCGCAGTGCTGGCCAGCTCATACTTCAGACAGATGTCTCGAGCGTGCGATTTCAAATGCTTCCTCTCACTTTCAGAGTCGAGAGAAAACTCTCCAACGTTGAGCGTGCTGTCCCGACGACGACGGCGTGTCACGCTGGAAACTGCAACAGGTGGGCTGGAATCCGGAGTATCTGCGCCAGGCTGGGAGCGTGAAGGAGTGCGAGGTATTTCAGAAGGAGCGGCAGGTGGCTGGACAGTGAGGCTTTCCCTGAAAGCGTCAAGAAAGCTCATCTGAGCAGAGCGGTCGAAGCAGCCTGAAGAGAAGTGTGAACAGCAGGTCAATTTGTCGAAGGTCAATATTTGGTTTTGTTTGCGCACCTTAGCTCACAGCCGACAACATTGTAAAAACGAGGCTCATGTTTTCACACATGAATTGTATGGTATGTAGCGTAGATAGCACACAATTATATTACTCTACATGTGCAAGCGAAGGCGTGGCATGAGTAGATTGATGTGTCTGAGTTCCACCTGTTGTAATAGTGTCCAAACGTCGCGCTGTTTCTGTACTTGCGCTGAGCTGAGTAGCTACCGACTGCACCAGGTAACAATAAGTTAGCGTTGTACAGCACGAGGTGATCCCAATAATAAAAGTACCTCTGCTTGGCGGTATGGCACGGATGCGGCCACCGGTGCTTTTCCCGTCCTGCTAGCTGCTTTTCGTTTAGTATTCTTCGGTTTCTTCTTTGCGTGCTCGAAAGGCATCACTGGATAAATATTCTCAGTTGCAGCATGTTCAAGATCACTTTGCGGCACATCATGCGCAGTAGCGGCTACGCGATGTGGTGAGCCTCAAGGTGTAGAAGGATGCTGCTGATTAATGATAGGTGGTGGCGGCTGAGAAGGAGCTAATGAATGTCACGGTGAGTCTTCAATCACCGGGTGAGTTAAAGAGCTAGACGTACCAGAAGTAGCATTTGTCTTTTTTCTTCGCATGTGATCCACCGCTTCAGTACGCGTTTTGAGGATGTCAGGTTCTGGTACCACACGGCCCATTTCCTTTAGGGCGGCTGGTAAAACATCAGCTATATATTGATAGTTGTGCACAGAGCGTGTGTTGAGAAGAAATAAAGGTTGTTTACTGTGCACTCCTACTTGAACAGTTTTTCTCCCAGTGTTGCAACGCTCCTGTTGCGTTGATCGGAGGAAAGTGCCGGTGCACTGTGCGTTTGCACAGTCGTGCTGAACATTAACGAGGCAGATTAGTTTCTACCATTGTGTTCAGTACATCATCAATAGTAATAGAAGAATGATGTGACGTACGTTGAAAGGCACAACTATTGATGTGGTCATAAGTGTGAGTCGCGGAAGCCGTGTTTGCGTTTGCCGCTCTGCTTCAACAACAAAAGTTTGCACAGCGACGTGCAAAACTTTCGTGACATCTTCACTTGGCGATAGCATCTCTAAAACGCGTGCAACCTGAGAGAAACGAAGGGAATCAGTAATTGTAACGCAGCTAAATCAGAGCAAAATCTGTACTTGACTTAAGCCGTCGGATTGGATGATAACGTCACTTCCAATCTTCACCGTATCACCTTTCTTCAGTACTGCGGATGCTACCTGAAAATACGTTGAGGGTTGGATTGGGAGTAGCGAAGAGTTGAGTGCTGATGCGCATTGGGTGAGCTTCCAATCAACAGCTCGTGCGTTCTGATTTTTTCCCGGCTTAATGAAAGAGATTGACTCTAAACGATGTGGCATGAATGAATGTGCGTGTTTGATCATGAACTGTCCTTTACACACGTACCGTTATCTCTCGCCTTCTCTTGGTGCACTCCAAGATATTTCTTCAGCTCTGGATGCTCCTCCATATAGTCTAGCACACCCACACTTGCGCGAACCCACACTCTTGTTGTCGAGTCGAACCAATAACCACCAAGTGCGATATGCTTGACTATATCTTGCGCCGCGAAGGTGTTACATGAATCTCGGCTGGGTGCCTGGCGATTGCTGAGTACGGATGAAAGACGGAAGATGTGATTGAAACTCTCGTAGCGCTCTGTTGAGAATAAAATGGCTGGTCCAAACCGGCGAATGTACATGGGAAGATGTACCAAAAAGTGGAACTTCGGCTTGAGAATCAGAATACTGGGTGCGCATCTTGCAGTAACATTGAGAACGTCGTCAATGGTTCTTGATAGTTGTGCCTACCAATACACGTCAATGATGATACTTGTGACGAACATGCATCGCACTTACCAAGTATTTCTCGCGATCTTCTATTGTCGTGTGCCATAGTAAGACCACGAGCTCGCCAATAACATTCCATCCATCAACAACAATCTGGGGTACTAGATCGTATATGAGGAATGGCATTACCTGTGCAAGACTTTTGAAATGTTTGCCGATCAAGCTTCCGCGGTACCTGCACATGTAATCTGGGCTGAACGACGGCAAGTTCAAGCCATTCTGTGAGATAGACTCCATCCGACTTTGTAGCACCGAGAGCAGCTTGGATTTTTCGAGAATGAAGACTGTCTGACCCCAGAAATACTTGACAATACCGAGCAGGATGGTATGTAGAATTTCCGTCGGTGTATCCAGGTGAATGTTCACGCCTTGAGAGAAAAGAATGAACGTATGGAAATCGGTATTGGTCGGTGGGTATCATAATCACGTACCTGGCATTCCGAGTAGCAGATTGATATGATCGTCGAGAGAGTGGCCATTCAACAGTCTCTCAAACTCAGCCTCAAGTCGTGCGGTCAGCTCAGCTTCTGACAATTTCTGCTCTCCATCTTGTGGCTTTCGCAGCTGCTTTCCCAAGTCAACCACGGTATCAATGATAGCTTGAAGGCCGGCATCGCCAATGCCAGGAGTCTGACGTGACACGTCTATCTTACTAGTACATGTCATGGATGGCCTGACTAGCCCTTAATTTTCGCAATTTACCTCTTGTTTTTATCTGTAAAACTCCGGGCTACAACCTAGTTTCAATTCTCTCTGCATAAACTCCTTTGCACGTCTATTAAGCGCCCGTATCACGTGGCTTAGACGCTCCACACGGTCACATTACTTGCTACTACGTCACACTGGCATGTGACTTAGCTTAAGTAAGACCACATGGCTACAACCACATGGCTCAGCCCATAGCTAGGGTTTGACGTCATAGATACCGTTCACATGGGCTCCTTATTGTTCTTTCCCTATTGTTCTCTTTATGGAAGGATGTTCTCACAGGTGTGGGAATGGAATACAATAGTTGGTCTCCTTTTAGATAGATTCTCTCACGAGTAGAGTTCTTGGCAAGGTCTAGACAATAGCTATTGTTCTCCTTTAGGTAGTTCTTTTGTTCTTCGTTCACACGGCTTCTTGCAAAGCCTGCCCTCAACATGGTCTGTGCGCAGGTCCCTGAAGTCTATATATACTGCTACATGTACGCTCCTAGCCCCCATCTCGACCTCTTGGTCTTTACTGGGCTAGGTAAGCAAACCCCCTCTGTACTACATAGCTGGTAGTACCCAATACTAACTTGGTCTTTACTGGGCTAGATTTCTGAATAAGTTTGATAGCTGGTGAACGCATTGTGCTTCACGCCTGCCACCACCTCCTCGTCGTCATCCACATCGTGTCCCTGTTTGTCACGTCGAGCCCTGTCTCCGTGTCATTAGGTCGAGATCGTTGTGTAAACCCTGGGTCCCCATTCCCACCGTTTTAAAAAGTTTATTCCTGTTTGACGAGTACGTCTCCGGTCTTCTCATACCGTTGAGCTACACTTACGTCGTCCGTTTCTACCCCCTGCACGTTGTCTAGTGCCCAAGGACACGCGCCCCCGCTTTTCTAAGAACCTCTCTACAACTGAGCCTCAGCTCAAGAGGTCTCTTCCATCATCGTTCCTTGACGCTCTCGCTGAAAAGCGTAAGAGCGGTCAACCTCATCGCTGGTCTGACAAAGACCTGGTCACCGTCGCGAAGTACGTGTCCAAGAAGCCGCCTGTCAAAGGCATCACCCTCACCGTCCCCTCTTACGAGGAAAACCAACAACTCCGCGCTTCTGCCAGAGCATACGGAGAACGCGTCGCTGAAGAACGTGCTCGCACTCTAGCTGAGCAGCGAACCCACAAGCCAACTCTCTCGGAGCGGCTCGCCAAACTTCCTCCGCCCACTCCCGCCCCCGCAGCACCCAAACCGGTACTCATCGACTTTAAAAAGTTGACGCCGGTAGATCTCGTCGGCATCTTCAAGCCAAAACTCACAGCTGTCCGCACTCGACTACAAGCTCTTACTGAGCTCGAAGAACTCCTTAACCGCGCAGACCCCGACCACCGTCGCGCCCTGCTCCACCTCGTCAACAAAGTCAACCGCTTCCTCAACCGACTTGACGACCTCGCACCAGTCACCGCCGACCGTGAGTGGCAACTCTTAGACTGGGGGTGCAAAGCAATAGGAAAAGTTTCTTTTAAGCAGCTCCGTAAAAACTACAACAAAGTTCTTGCGCAACTTAACGTAGTCAATAACGATAGCTACTTCGAGTGGATCTAGATAGTCCACAGTTTTGTAACAATTGCATACGTTTCTTCGACATGGATCCCAACCAGCCCGCTGCCCCTGCTGCCCCTGCGGCCCCAACTGCCCCAGTCACCAATCTAAGCCAGCAAGACGTCCTGAATATATTGGGCGTCTTGACACAAAGGATGGTAGACCTGACCAATCAGGTGGCTGCACTTGCAGCTGCACAGACACCAGCGGTTGCCGCTGCTACCCACGCTTCTCGGGAAAGAAGCATCGTTGAGAAACCAGTCTCCTTCAAGGGGAAAACATCGTCGGAAGCCCGGCTCTTCCGCCACGCGTTCATAGTATGGGCGCAAAATCAAGGAAAAGCGTTCTTCCAGCAAGACGCGCAAGGCCAGGTCCGGGTGGACAACAACGGCGCGAGGATCTTTGATCCTCACAAGCTCATCACCAGTGCTCTGTCGTTCATGCAAGACGACGCCGCCGACTGGGCTCGCCCTCATATTGAGGAGCTAGCAAACAGCAAACCAGCTTTCGGTAACAACTGGGACATTTTTATCGAAGCCTTTAAAGCAAAATTTGAGCCCATTGACGCAGTCATGGAAGCCAAAACTAAGGTTACCGGCATGAAGCAGGGTAACAAAACATTCGCCGCCCACATCTCGGAGTTCGAGACCTGGGCCCCTCGCACTGGCTGGAGCCAGCAGGACCTTTTCGACCGTCTCAAGTCAAGCTTGAGTACGGAATACCTTCAGCGCGTTCCTACTTCCAGACCCGCGCCACGACTTACGATGCACTGAAGGACCAGTGCAAGGCAGTAGACGCTCAACTAGCGGATCTACGCAACAGCACAGGGAAGGTCATGGTGGACAGTTCCTCGGGACATGGCAAGTCCCACCAGCAAGCGTTCCGTGATCCCAATGCGATGGAGATCGACGCCTCTCGTTTCTCCGCCTCGTTTGATGCGCTCTTTGCGGGGCTAGGCAAACAGGAGATCTTCCAGAAATGGAAGAAGGAGATGAGCAAGCGCTGCTCGGTTTGTGGTTCTGAGAGCCACAAGAAAAGGGACTCTAAGCACCCAGAGGACCCGGTTTGCAACCACTGCGGAGGTACCGGTCACTGGGGATCCGTCTGCCTGAAAAGGCTTCAAGGCGTTCCTAAAGGACAGAAAGTTGCGGCCACCTCGTCATCTCGTCGACTACCGCCACAACAAAGCAAGACGCGTCCGACGACAAGGATGCTAAAATTGCTGCCCTCAAGGACATGTTGGAGCTTCAGAAGAAGCAAATGGACGAAATGGCGGCCAAAATCAACGCGGTTTTTTGAAAAGGACTCGTGACACAGCCGCAGCTGCGAGTCCCTCTGATACCCCGTCCTCATTCCTCTCGTCTTCTGCCTCGTCATCTTCGTGTACAAAGTCTATCCCTGCCCCTCGTCTACTATCTCCTCATGTACTATATCGTCGCTAGATCGGTTGTCATCTCATTTCCGTGTACATGTACTAGTTAAAGGTCTGAATAGAAGCATTCGCGTTCCTGCTATGATCGATTCAGGAGCTACGGCTTTATTCATCAGTCACCAGTTCGTCAAGAAGCACAAGATTATTCAGCACCCGCTCGAAAGGGTTATTTCATTGCATAACATTGACGGAACTAAGAATAAAGCTGGCGGATTAACGCACTTCGTTCGCCTTACACTCACAGTCGGAGATCACACGGAAAAGGCAGAGTTTCTTGTCACGGACTTAGGTCCAGAAGACGTCATTCTTGGGCTACCATGGCTCAAGCGCGTAAACCCTACCGTTAACTGGGAAAAAGGAGAAATGACAATTCCGAGCGGCTCGGAAGAATCTCCTAATGAACCTTTCCAGAAGGTTGACGGTAATCGCAAAGAACGTAGGCAGTGGGTCAAAGCCGGTATCATCCAAGACACCACTGACGAAGTCTGGTGTATGGCCGGCTTCACCTACTCCACTAAGCTTGCGGCCGAAGCAAACGAAGCTAAAGCTCAACGCTCCTTCGAAGACATCGTTCCATCAGAATATCACAGACACGCTAAAGTCTTCTCTGAGGAAGAGTCTAACCGGCTACCCCAGCATCAGCCCTGGGACCATTCGATTGATCTCAAACCAGACGCTCCTGAGACTATCAAATCGAAAGTTTATCCTATGCCCCTGAACGAACAAGCCGAGCTTGACAAGTTCATTCAGGAGAACCTAGCGAAAGGTTACATCACGCCTTCTAAGTCTCCAATGGCTTCTCCAGTCTTTTTCATCAAAAAGAAGGACAACAAACTCCGACTTATTCAGGACTACCGCAAACTCAACGACATCACTGTAAAGAATCGTTACCCACTACCGCTTGCTACCGACATTATCAACAAGCTCAAGGGTGCAAAGATCTTCACCAAGTTCGATGTTCGTTGGGGATATCACAATGTCCGCATCAAAGAAGGAGATGAATACAAAGCGGCTTTCGTTACCAACCGAGGACTCTTCGAACCTAAAGTCATGTTCTTCGGTCTCACGAACTCACCCGCTACCTTCCAAGCTCTGATGGACAACATCTTCGCCGACCTCGTCGCCGAAGGCAAGGTGGCTGTCTATCTAGATGACATCTTGATCTGGAGCAACAACCTGACAGAGCATCGCAAGGTTGTACATGAAGTCCTCGAGCGACTTCAACAGCACGATCTCTACCTCCGGCCGGAAAAGTGCGAGTTTGAGAAATCTGAGATCGAGTACCTCGGGTTGATCATTCGCGCCGGCGAAGTAGCTATGGACCCTGTCAAAGTCCAAGCAGTTTCTACGTGGCCCACACCCAAGAACCTCAAAGAAGTCAGAGGATTCATCGGGTTTGCCAACTTCTACCGCCGCTTCATTCAAGACTTCTCAAAGCACGCACGGCCTCTACACGACCTGACTAAGAAGGACGTACCGTTCGTCTGGGGTCCAGCACAAGAGACTGCCTTCACGTTGCTAAAGAAGGCCTTTACCACTAAGCCTATCTTGGCAGTCTGGGACCCTGAACTCCCTACACGTCTAGAAGTCGATGCCTCGGGCTATGCGACCGGTGGAATCATCTCCCAGAAATCGAAGGAAGATGGATTCTACCACCCTATCGCCTACCGGTCCGCATCTATGACTGAAGCAGAACGTAACTACGAAATCTTTGATCGGGAGATGTTA
The DNA here is from genome assembly GCA_022592445.1 of Cytidiella melzeri. Taxonomy (NCBI): domain Eukaryota; kingdom Fungi; phylum Basidiomycota; class Agaricomycetes; order Polyporales; family Irpicaceae; genus Cytidiella; species Cytidiella melzeri. The sequence goes on along the minus strand of JABYQR010000075.1, from coordinate 104,701 downwards.
GCCATCACCGAAGCTCTCAAAGATTGGCGCCACTACCTTGAGGGGCTCAAGGAACCGTTTGAGATCTGGACAGATCATGCAAACCTGCAGTACTGGAAGACTGCGCAACACCTCACTCGACGTCAAGCACGTTGGTCATTACTTTTGGCTGACTTCGACTTCGTGTTGGTACACAAGCCCGGTAGTACCATGATACATGCTGATCCTCTCTCTCGTCTTCACTCTCACGCTGTCACGGACGAAGAAGACAACAAGGATCAGGTGGTACTGAAACCGGAACACTTCCGCATCCTCGCCACCAGTGCACTTGCCACTGCTTCTCCGCTCGAATCAAAGATCCGAGAATGCACGGAACAAGAAGCAGAAGTCGCACAAGCTCTCGCTACCCTTCGAAAGAAGGGTCCTCGCAAACTTGTCGGCGGTTTACTCGAATGGGAAGAGAGTGACGGACTCATCTATTACAAGGGAAAACTTTATATCCCTAATAACAAAGAGCTCCGTTACGAAATTGTCAAATCTTGCCATGACACACCCGCGGCTGGTCATCCGGGCAAACACGGCACTATAGAGCTAGTCTCACGACACTATTGGTGGCCAAAGATGAATGCCTTCATCGAGACTTACGTACTAGGTTGTGATTGCTGCCAACGCTACAAGTCAGCTCCACACCCTAAAGCAGTACTACAACCTCAGGAAACTCCGGCCGGACCTTGGGAACACGTCGGAGTAGATCTCATCACTCAGCTGCCACCCTCTAAGGGATTTGATTCGATCGCGGTCTACGTCGACCATTACTCCGATCAAACGCACATCATCCCTACTACTACTAAGGTTAACGCTGAGGGGATTGCCGATCTACATTACAAAGAAGTATTCCGACTTCACGGCATTCCCAAGAAGGTGTTCTCTGACCGAGGACCCCAGTTTGCAGCACGCTTCATGCGTGCGCTCTATCACCGCCTAGGCATAGAGACTGGTTTTACGACCGCCTATCATCCGCAAGGAAATGGCAAAGTCGAACGCAAAAACCAGGATATCGAACAGTATCTGCGTCTATTCTGTCAGCAACGACAAGACGACTGGGTCGATCATCTGCCGGCGGCTGAGTTTGCACTCAACTCGCGAGTACATGCGGGTAACTCACAAACACCGTTTGAAGTCATCTACGGATATCGCCCCGACTTCACTATACCAGTTGGCAAGCGAAGCAATATCCCTTCACTCGATGAGCGCCTTGATAATATGGCTCGAGTACGAAAGGAGACCGAAGCAGCTCTTCGTCTAAGCAAAGAAAAGATGAAGCAACTTTACGAGTCTGAGAAACGTTCTCCACGCGTCTTCCAAGTAGGGGACATGGTCTGGCTAAACGCTAAGAACGTCCAGATTCATCAGGCTACCCCTAAACTCGGTCCTCGACAGCTCGGCCCGTACAAGATCATCGAACGCATTGGCGATCTCGATTACAAACTCGATCTACCCAGCTATCTCCGAATCCACCCCGTCTTCCACATCAACCGTCTAAGTCCCTGGCACGACAACGGCAAAGATGTACCTCCACCTCCTGATCCTATCGTCATAGAAGGAGAAGAACAGTACGTCGTCGAAAAAGTGCTAGACAGCAGGCTACACGGACGTTGGAAGAAATTGCAATTCCTTGTCAAATGGGAAGGGTATTCAGACGGACACAATAGCTGGGAACCAGTAGAAAACCTCGAGAATAGTCAAGAAGCGATTGACGACTTCTACAAAGCAAACCCCGGAGCGCCCCGGGTCATCAAAGCTTCACTCTTCGCGGATCTCCGCTCGCACTTTCGGGAATTCAATACCCAGACCGACCCCGCTTTCCTTCGCACGATCTATCCATCTACATATGATCTTAGCTGGGATGAAGGCAAACACATCGGTCTGGATATCTCAAGAACATCACACTGACGGGTAACGTCGAGTCAACGACACCAGAAGGGGAGAAACTTCCTAGCATCCTTCTGACTAGACAATCGGGGCAATTCTGCTGAATCCCTGTAGACGGGTAGAAGACCTCTATCACCACAGCACAGTGATGCTTCGCGAGGACGCTCGATTTTAGGAGGGGGGTAATGTCATGGATGGCCTGACTAGCCCTTAATTTTCGCAATTTACCTCTTGTTTTTATCTGTAAAACTCCGGGCTACAACCTAGTTTCAATTCTCTCTGCATAAACTCCTTTGCACGTCTATTAAGCGCCCGTATCACGTGGCTTAGACGCTCCACACGGTCACATTACTTGCTACTACGTCACACTGGCATGTGACTTAGCTTAAGTAAGACCACATGGCTACAACCACATGGCTCAGCCCATAGCTAGGGTTTGACGTCATAGATACCGTTCACATGGGCTCCTTATTGTTCTTTCCCTATTGTTCTCTTTATGGAAGGATGTTCTCACAGGTGTGGGAATGGAATACAATAGTTGGTCTCCTTTTAGATAGATTCTCTCACGAGTAGAGTTCTTGGCAAGGTCTAGACAATAGCTATTGTTCTCCTTTAGGTAGTTCTTTTGTTCTTCGTTCACACGGCTTCTTGCAAAGCCTGCCCTCAACATGGTCTGTGCGCAGGTCCCTGAAGTCTATATATACTGCTACATGTACGCTCCTAGCCCCCATCTCGACCTCTTGGTCTTTACTGGGCTAGGTAAGCAAACCCCCTCTGTACTACATAGCTGGTAGTACCCAATACTAACTTGGTCTTTACTGGGCTAGATTTCTGAATAAGTTTGATAGCTGGTGAACGCATTGTGCTTCACGCCTGCCACCACCTCCTCGTCGTCATCCACATCGTGTCCCTGTTTGTCACGTCGAGCCCTGTCTCCGTGTCAGTACAGCCAGATAGCATGGATAGCGCAGCTTGTTTCCGTACTTCTTGTTCAGTACATTGTGGTGCTCTGATGCGTCCGGACTGCATAGTACTCATGTAAGCTGTGCTGTAATATCAGAGAGTAATGCGGGCTTACTTCGAACAAGGCAAGGTAGCCTTCTAATGATGACTTCATTGCTTTTGTTCCGCCCACTTCACAGGTGCGACACAAGAAGTTACACACCAAGCCCGCATGGCTGCATTCTTCCGCCTGCATTGGATTATCTCCTGCGAAGAAACCGCCGTGTGGAAGCAGGAGTACCTCTTCTTCATCTCTGCAGTCCCACGCAGAGACACCCGTCTCAGCAGCTATGCTAAACAGTAGAAGCATTGCTGTCAGCCCTATACCGTGTGCGAGAGAGTAAATATATGTGAACCTTATTGATTCTCGTACAGCTCTCATGAGCTCCGTTGGTGAGGCATGTGGAGACGAAGTGACGAAGCGTATACAAAACTCTTTCTCAATCATCTATCGTGAAAGATTACCATTTGATGCATAAACAACAATATGTTTATTCCACTGCTTTGAAACGTTACCCGATACATCATCCATGAAAACAATGATCAGGACAGCGTACACCATTCGGCCGTTTGCTTTAGCTCGTAGAGGATTTGGCATTTTGGCAGCGTATGAGCTGCTGCTTCCATCTGCCAGTCATGAATCATGATCAATTGAATGCTCGCTCAACGGTGAGTAATACATACCTGCAAACCCAAATGCTGGATCAGACAATAGTGACGTCTGAAGTTGATCAAAGGACCGCTCAAACATTGAAACGTGTTTGAGTGTCCGAGTGTCGTCAACAACAAAGCCGCGCTATCAGAAAACCGTCAGAATCACTGAATAGAATGCTCGTAATGCTTTACCTCTGTTTTTCGCACTTTTCTTCCAATAGCCACTAGCTTCTCTTCTATAGACGAGTTCTGCACGTCCGAATCACCCTGTTGTGAAGCTTCAAGAACAAATCGTTCTGGGATAAAGTAGCTGTTGTCGGTACAGTAAACCAGCTCGTCTACAAAGTATATTCGGTTGCGAACTCGAGCAGCTGGTGCAGGCGGAGCCTCCAAGACCATTTTTTCACCATGCCACATCTGAGACATTCGACCTTCGCCATTCTGAGGGTAATCCTGCATTGCGTAACGGGTTAACGGATTTGCGTAGTCCTATCAAATGTAACATAAGTTAGTTCGCATGCAAATAGCTCCCAGTAAAGACAACGGACAACATACCTTTGCTATTGCATGCGCAATGTCGTTCATGTAGAAAATATTACCGTTGACACTCGTGATCTTGTGCGTTGGATTTCCTACGAGTCTCCGAACCTGTTCTTGAGTTTTCTTAAGTCCATACATTGTTGGTACACTCTGTGCGTTGAGTGATACTCCCCAGTTCAATATAGCCAACTTTTGTGCCTCCGAGAATCTGAGCCGCGGTGAACTGAACAAAACATCTGTCAAGAACATCTAATACTTTGTAAGCTACTTGTGACCAACAATGCTCATGCCACTTACTGAAAGTGACAGCCAAGGATAAGTTGAATTGTGCTGAGAGATATGCGCCTCCATATTGCTCGCCTCCACTTCGTCTGTTCGCAGTTAGCTCAATGTGTAGCTTGCATAACGCAACGTACCGTAATCACTGAGTGGAATATTTCCACTGTTGTCGTCATCTGTGGTCTCTTCTGTATGTGGAACATCCATCTGATAGTTGACCAATTCTCCGCTAGAGAGTTTTTCGGTCAACTGCTCGTACCAATCGACTATGCAGTCGTCACCCCTTTCAACCAAATCAACCGCCTGTTCACGCTGCTGCAGCTCCCAGAGTTCCTGAAGTGGCACGGGGTTTTCTGTGTGATCTGTAGTAACTTCGACTAGGAGTTCATCGTCGAGAAGTTGAGTGTGGTCGCGGTTGAATGTGTATACGTTAGGCGTCGAGAGTAACAAGAGCGGGTCATCTGTTTGCATGCTCGTGTCTTCAACTTCTGTAATTGACAATGATGTAGTAAGTGGTATACTGGGCTCAGAGATCAAGACCGCACCAGGAGAGCATAGCGTTGTGAGTCGTTGATGCTGGGTCTCCCGGACGTGCTTTCTTTGGACTTGACGCTTATGTCTTGCACTTTGCTCATGATTACGTGCGTAGCGGCGTTCCATAGTGAATTGACCGCCATTGTTGTCGCGACACAGAGTGCAGATCACACGAGTGCCACCCGGTAGTAGAGTCCATACTATGATGTATGGTAATCAATGTCGCGCTATGCCAGGCATCAGATAGTGTATACATACCTGTATCATCGAGCCCAAGACTTGCCAGTGTGACTCTGCAAGCACGAGGATAGGCCATGGCATAGAGAGAATAATTTGACGAAGTTCCAAGCACGACAAAGATGAAGATCGTGACAAGACACGTCTGGCATCAGGTGATCGTGACATGTAGAGTCAAGCGCTTGAATACTCAGAACTGGTCTAGCTCGACGTTGCTTTGTTTTTGACTCTAGTGGTATTTCCTACAAGTAGAATGCAGGTATATCTATTGCTATGTGCAAGATTTGTGTCAAAAGCATCAAGACTGATTGAAGTGATATCCATTTACTCTTCGCACCTAAAGCGCTTAACACGATCACATGATTGAGCGCTTGTGTACTTGGCAGATTTCGACGTGTTTTGCCAGTTTGCTCTGTTGCATCTGTGAGCCATGTTTCCACTTCAGAAAATCTCGCCCTCAGGTGCATACTCATCTGTCTACCTCGACACCAAGACTCAGTCCAATGCAACAGGCCACGTTGCTGGCTTTACAATCGAGTTTGACGGGCTGCTACCCCCTGAGCACGCTCAAATGAACGTGGTGAGTCATCTTTGTGTGTTTCGTATTTCTTTATGAATTTGTCTAACAAAAGCATGCAGCCGCTTCATATTCACGTTTCTGTCAACTCTAACAAAGTGGAATATGTGTGCGAGGGGTAGAGGCTGTTAAGCTTCGAAGATGAGTCTTATTATTCTTGCTGCTTCAGCAGCTCTGCTTATATACATGTCTGTATCTACTTATGTAAGCGACTACTATACATGTCTTCTTCAGCTATTCTACTGTACTACTAAGTGCATGACTCATGCATGACTCATGCTATGAGTGCATGACTCATGCATGACTCATTGTATGACTAGGCTCAGCACTTGTACCAGAGGCGTACATAATGAGTAAATGACTCATGCTAGTACTTGTCCTCAGATGTATGCTTTAGGCATCCTCTGGAGTCATATGTGCTTTCCATGTCATTTCCTATGCTACTAGAACACAGGCGTACATATATGTATAGTACTACTACAACCCATATCTGTACGTCTCAGCTAATGTGATGGTTACTACTAGAGTTTCCATATACGGCTGCATAATTCCCATACTAAGACTGTGGGAACTCTGCTACCTAAAGCGTCCTTGTAATAAGGCGTGGGAAACTACATATCATATCATATTATTATATTATATAGTTTTAACACTCCCACTTAACCGTTACATTAGTGAGTGTTTAGATCAATTAGACCTAATCTCCCACTGAAGTATGATTGCTTCTGAAATGCCAATGACTTTGTCATGATATCAGCAATCTGTTCTTCAGTTGGAACAGCATATAGTTCGGCATTCTTATTTTCGACAAACTCTCTAACATAATGATATCGAATGTCAATATGCTTTGAGCGTGACTCTATCTTTGGATTCTTGGTGAAGTAAATAGCACCATGATTATCACAGCATAGAATGGTAGGCTCTTGCTGTTTTAAATCCAATTCTTTGAGCACGGTGCGCAACCAATAACATTGCTTGGAAGTTTCGCACAAGGCCATGTATTCTGATTCCATTGATGATAGAGCAACGGTTTTCTGCTTCTTAGAAGTCCAGGAAATTGCTCCTTCAGCCAAAAGAAATACATATCCTGTTGTCGAATGTCTGTCGTCTTTATTCTCAGCCCAGTCTGCATCCGAATAACCAATAATACCAGCATTACTTGATCCATTATACTTGATCGCATAGGACTGCGTTCCAAGCAAATATCTCAGTATATATTTAGCTGATTTATAATGGTGGTCAGTTGGATTTGACATGTACTGTGAAAGACGTATGACTGCATATGAAATGTCTGGTCTAGTACCAATCATAACATATATAAGCGTGCCAATCAACGCTTGATACTGTCTCAGTAAACCAGAATCTGCTTTGTAGTCAGAATCTGCCTTCTGTAGTACAGCACCTGAAGGTAATGGTGTCCGAGCAGGATTAGCATTTGCCATATTAAATCGTTTTAAAGCCTCTTGAATATACGACTCTTGGTCAAGTAGAATCGTTTTAGCTTTACGATCTCTCTGCACACGCATGCCTAGAATAAGCTTAGCTTCTCCTAAGTCACGCATCTCATAGCGATCCATAAGATTTTTCTTAAGTGCAGACATAGCAAGTTTACTATTTCCTATCGGAAATATATCGTCAACATATAGAATGAGAATTAAATTCCCCCCTTGTTGCCGATACACGTAAACACCAGCATCTGAATGAATCCGGTCAAAGCCTAATTCTATCAGAGTGTTATGAATTTTGATATTCCATGTTCGTGAAGCTTGTTTAAGTCCATAAATGGCTTTCTTAAGCAAACAAACATGGTTCTCCGTTCCCTTCTCCACGAAACCTTCTGGTTGTTCCATATAGATTTCTTCATCCAGTTCGCCGTAAAGGAAAGCTGTTTTCACATCCAATGCCTCGATTTCCCAATCTTCGAGTGCAGCTATAGCTAGTAGCATGCGTATGGATTCAAAACGTGCGACTGGTGAGAAAGTTTCTTGATAATCAATTCCTTCAACTTGGGTGAATCCTTTTGCAACAAGACGCGCTTTATATCGACCATCAGATTTATGGTGAAGACCCATTTGCATTTCACAATTTTGCGTGATGCGTCTGGTCGTCGTACAAGCGTCCAAGTTTTATTCTTCATTTGAGAATCAATTTCGTCTTGTGCAGCAGCAAACCATTGATCCCGATCATCTCTTTTCATTGCCTGCTTCCACGTCTGTGGATATTCATTGATTGAATAAGCAGTAATTGAATTAAGAGTCTCGTCATCAATTTCTGCAGAATCATCATCATCAGTTAAGCCTCCTGATAGAGTTTGATGTTCTGGACCCGGTTCAACGGAAGGTGATCTCGAGGGTTGACGTGATGACGTTCCTGATCGCAAAGGTATCCGTAATCTGGATGGCCCTGCAACCGGAGATCTCGCGCGTGTTCTCGAGTTCCATTCAGCTCTCAAACGAAGCTCATTTTGTTCTTCCTTTTTGTCCTTAGCCACTTGCTTTTCTAAAGCTTTCTGCATATCCACCGGCCGCATGGAAAGTTTAGGATTTTTTCCAGCAGTTGAACGTTTGTTCTGGTTGATAGGTGGTGGCAAAGGTGGTTTAGGCTTAGGTCCTCGTTTGATTTGTGGTTGTGGTTCTTTGTCAAGAACCGGAGCTGAAGGGAATTGCTGCTGTTGTCGAGAAGGATGAGTAGGTGCTTGGTGCTCTGGATGATCATCATCTCCATCATCAGAATCTTGGTGACCTTGTTCATCATTCTCTTCAAAAGGTGAAAAATTATCGTGTGGAGGAACAGTGTTATTATCACTGTTATCGCCGACTAAAGGTTGTTTGGAAGGAGTAATATCTTTACGATACGGGAAATGAGTCTCGTCAAATACTGCATCGCGAGCAATGACGATTCGCTGTTTATCCCAGAACCGGTAACCCTTTACACCCGGTTCATATCCAACGAATATCATAGGAGTTGCTTTTGGTGACAACTTGTTCTGACGACTCTTGATCGGTACATGGACGTATGCACGACATCCAAATACACGAAGCATTGAGATATCTGGTTTTATACCCAGAAAACTCTCTATAGGTGTCTGCCAGTTTAATCGTACATTAGGTAGACGGTTATTTAAATATACCGCTGCTTCGCAAGTAAGCTTCCAGAAACCATTTGATAACCCAGCTTGCTGACGCAATGCTTCGGCTTTATATTTTATGGTCTGTTGCCATCGCTCAGCTCTACCATTTTGTTGTGGAGTATACGGTACAGACATTTGTAATTCTATTCCGTGTTCCTTCAGATAATCCTTGAACTCATTATTAATGAACTCTGTTCCACCATCACATCTGAACTTCTTCATCTTCTTTCCTGTTTGGTTTTCGGCCCATGACTTGTATTCTTTGAATCTTGTGAACGCTTCATCTTTGTGCTTGAGATAATAGAGCATCCCATGACTAGAAGCATCATCAAGACAAGTCATACCGTATTTGTAACCATCAATAGAAGTTGTAGAATATTCAATGAGATCGGAATGAGTTAATTCAAGGACTTCTGTAGCTCTCGACATAGATGGTGGAAATGGTTGTCTCTTTCCTTTTCCAACTTGACATCCGTGACAAGGAGAAATTGTCGATGGAATAGGAATCTTTTCTTTTAATCCCTTTGTTCCTTTGTGAAGATTTTCGACAATCTTATTCCCTGGGTGTCCTAGTCGATTATGCCACAACGTATAATCATTACGACTAACTTTATTAATTGAGTCTATCTTCCTGACTAGACGTCCTTTAATCCAATAAAGTCCGGCATGATCAGGTTGACCATTTATAATCTCTTTTCCTTCATTATAAATTGTCCATCCTTTCGATGTAACACTGCTGGTGCATCCTTGTTGCAGTGCTCTAGAAGGAGAAAAGAATCTTGTAGTCGCATCTGGTATATAGAGGACATTGTTCAAAGTTGTGCGATGTATTTTATCTTTCACAAGGATCGTGTCAAGTACGACCGTTCCTTTTCCCAATATTTTGACAGTCATATCTTTACCTGCTACAGAGCATGTACCTGCTACCGTTGCTGGTTGATACGAGATAAAGTCGTCAATTTCATTGGTAATGTGACTAGTAGCACCACTGTCGATGAGCCATTCAACGCTTTCAGTCTCACACGTGGAATACAGAGAAACGTTGATGATTTCATTATCGTGCTCGAAGACAGGTTTGGTATCTACTTGAAGATTATTTACAGTCGCTTTGTCTTTGCCTTTGCCTTTGGACTTCTTTCGTTGTCCTCCTTTCTTTCCTTTATTCTCCTTGTTACCCTGCTTGTTGTTGGTAGAAGATCCTTGCTGATTATTTCCATTACCGCGAGACTTGTTCTGGTTAGGTTTCCCTTTATCCCAGTGCTGACTCGTAGTATGGTTAGAAAGCCCACACTTCTTGCATTTTTCCTTCGGTAAACGCGTGGTCTGCGTAATCCGATTCGCATTTTCACTGTTTGAACCCTTTCGACGTAACTCTTCCGCAAGTATCTTGGGGATGAGCGTGTCAAACTTAATTTCTTCGGGTTTTGCAACAGTGCCAATGTATGCAGAAATGGCGGTTTCATATGACGTTGGTAAAGCCCACAAAAGAATATGAACTTTAATTTGATCATCAAGGTCTAACCCAGCAACTTTGGTATCTCCAATCTTAGTACGGAAGCCTTGAATTTGTACGTTCATATCCTTAGACTCATCAAAAGTTGAGCTAAGTAGGTTTCTGAACGCAACAGAGCTTGCTAAGACTGATGTCTTTCAAATCTGTTTTCAATTTCTTCCACACTTCGGAGGCCAAATCCTCTCCTTCAAGATAGGATTGCAAAGTAATGTCAAGGTAAATATTGAAATAAGCTAAAGCGCGTTGGTTCCGAATTTCCCAATCCTTAAGTTCCTTCTTCTCATCAGAAGTGTCAGGAGGTGCAGTAGTCGTACCAGAACCTGAACTGGTTGCAGCTGCTGCGGGTAAGGTAGGTTTTGTTTCGGTTCCATTCACGATTAACCAAGTGTTTGAATATCTGAACAAGCCAATCATAGCGGTGGACCATTTCTTGTAGTTTGAACCGTCAAAGACGATCATTTGACTACCGCTAATCTTTCCTGGTTCAGCCATTATAACCAAAAGCAATCAAGGATCAAGTCGTAGTACGGAATGTACACTTCAGAGATATGAGGTACTACAGGTGCAATTACAGGTGATGACGTCTGTTTAGAAGTTTCTTCTAGAAGATCTTCGACTTCGGTATTTTCTCCGGAATCTGAGTTCTTATCTAGAGATTGACTGGATGTGTCACCAATGTAAGTTGTGCCTGTGATGATCTCTGATGGTTCCTGATCTATTACTACTTCTGGTTCGTTGTTCTGTGGTTCTGATTCTCGACGATTTGCTAAGTCTTGAAAGTATGCAATAACTAAAGCAGGTACGTCAAGATGCGGTACAGATCCTATGTAACCTCTAATGAGTTCTTTCTGATGTTCAAAAGGTTCAAGATACCGGTCCTGTGTTACCAATGCAATAATTCTATAAACTTCGTTTAAATCTGCTTCAAACGAATATCTATAGCGGTTAGGGCACGGTTGTGTTTCACAGGGTCTTGCAACACTGTCGACGTCACAAAAGTTCTCTGAGTCAAAGAGGTGCAATTCGGAATTCGTACACGCTAATGAAGCCAGAGTACAACGTTGCAAACTAAGTAAAGAAAAGTCATAAAAGTTCGTCAGAATGCGCAACGTGATGGTCGTGACTCGAAGCAGAACAAGAGAGAGATAGAGAAAGTATACAAGTACACTACGGACTACGCTAATGAAAATGACCGTTTGTAAAAGTATAAAGGTACACATCGCGATATTTTATAGTATACAGTGCGCGGTATAGTTCGATTCGCAGAGAGTCCGTTCAAAGAGAAGACGATCCAGGCTCTAAAGAAGGCTCGAGCACAGCGGGCTCGATCTTTACCTCCTTCATTTTACCTTTGAACTCTTCCTCCCTATGAAAGATACTCATCCAGTCCTCCTTCTTCTCCATACGTCTCTGTGTCAGCCAGACCAGCTGGTGATCGCTAAGATGATTGCAACCATTGAAGACCTCCATCGCTGTGTGAAAGTCCGCAACTGAGATGAAGTACGTGTTCCAGATATTGTCACAGTCCGGCCACTGTCCCCTCTTGAGCTTGAGGTAAATCCGGGCACAGGCTGTGATTTCCTTGATCCGCTGAGACTTGGCAAATTCCTCCAGCTCCTCGACCATCTCACGATAGTGCTCGCATTTGTTGCCCATGCTAACAACCATTGTATCAACCAGTCCCCTAGAGCGTAAGACCAGCTCATTGGGCGTATAGTTGGGATGGTTAACATGTTGCATGGCGAGGATGGAACAAACTTGCTCCGGCCTGAAAACCTCCCCCTTTGGTCCATCCACGCCATAAACCATACCACACGGATAGACGGGCGAAGCCGGCCTGGTGCCGGTACGATCGACATGGACCCAGTTGTCGAAAGAGAAGGTGGGAATGACTGGTTGGGGAGCGTATACCGTTGGCCATTCATCTTCAACCTGTCCCTCCTCCTGAGTAGTGGAGGACGGAACCGGAGTAGGCTCGGCAGCAGAAGCGGCCTGGACTACTTGTTCTGAAGAATCATGAGAAACTGGTGAACTGATATTTAAACCGTTCATACCATCAACGATATCCGGAATGACCGGTGTAGGCGGATTGACCATTGTAGAAGAAGTCTGTGGAGATGCAAAATTATTTAATGCTTGGGCAACCATGTCCCAAAGCGATAATCCTGCACTCACAAAAGGCGGTGGCATTGGAGTAGGATGACAATGGGGATGAGGGTGCGACGGCGACGCAGATCGGCGAGGAGGTGCAGCATTAACCCTGGAAGAACTTTGGGCTTGATGTGCCCTTATTTCCGCACTGACATTGCGAGGCCTTCGTCTATACAAGTCCAATTCCGCCTCTCGATTGGCTTCATCGATGATACGATTAACCTCCCGGAGGTGCCTTTGCCTATCACTCTGCCTGGACCTGTCCCAGCCATGACGACCGAGAAGGCTGTACTCCATCGATTCCATGCGCCGAACTCCGTCCCTGTCAACGTAGTTGACATTGATCCTGGCATCCTGAGCATCGGTTTGACTCATACGAATAGAGATGGGAGTGGCTGAACTCCTTATCTCCATAACGATGGGGTGACCCATACGGTCAAACCGAGTGTAATCATGGACGCGGTAGGGATCATTTGGAGAGTGGGAAGCGAAGCGGGCATTGACGCGACGGGAAGTGCGGCGAGAGTTATTCGGCATCTTCAAAAATATAATGGTCTGGAAGAAAGAATCGAAAGTATAAGATTTATGTCGTCGTATTCAATCCACAACACTTTCCTTGAGAAAGTCCTGGGGATTGCTAATGGAAAAGTCGAACGTGAGTAAAAGTTTTCCACAAGTGATTCAAGACGAGTATGACCACTTGCAACTTCGACTTCTACCAGTCGGTATGATACGACGAAAACATAATGGCGCATGTAAGAAACACCACGAAGTATAGGAGAGTCCACAATCTCCGTGATACCAAAAGTAAAAGTGGTCGACATGCCTCAAGAAATTCTACAGCTACAAAAAGCGGCGATTTCTAATTCCAGGACTGACTGACGTGCGCCAACACGAAGGTCCTAGGCCTCTAAGTCACGAGCTTAGAGTGCCACTCAACACTACCCTCCTATTGTACTACTCCGCCGATCTACCACTTGTACAAGTGGGAGCTTGTTCCTCCACCACCGGATTTTACACTGCGTGTTAGGCAGATTCCGCGTAATGCACGACTCGTTAAAGTCGAGAACCACCAAGGGTGGCTTAAGTATTCAGCTGGGTTGGGAGTGCGTACGCAAGGGGCAAGTAGGTGAGGGAATTAGCTGTAGAAGATCAGTTGGGAATATTGTATTCGAAGCTGAGGCAGTCAACCAGTACAACTCTACTACTACTATGTGGCCAAACAAAGTAAAGTAGAGAAACTCACTTATAAGAAAGCTTGGGGGATACTGGTTGATTGATGTCGTTGAGAGTGTGGATGTAGTTAAGCTAAAAGCCGGGGCTCATAACCTAACAAAGTGGAATATGTGTGCGAGGGGTAGAGGCTGTTAAGCTTCGAAGATGAGTCTTATTATTCTTGCTGCTTCAGCAGCTCTGCTTATATACATGTCTGTATCTACTTATGTAAGCGACTACTATACATGTCTTCTTCAGCTATTCTACTGTACTACTAAGTGCATGACTCATGCATGACTCATGCTATGAGTGCATGACTCATGCATGACTCATTGTATGACTAGGCTCAGCACTTGTACCAGAGGCGTACATAATGAGTAAATGACTCATGCTAGTACTTGTCCTCAGATGTATGCTTTAGGCATCCTCTGGAGTCATATGTGCTTTCCATGTCATTTCCTATGCTACTAGAACACAGGCGTACATATATGTATAGTACTACTACAACCCATATCTGTACGTCTCAGCTAATGTGATGGTTACTACTAGAGTTTCCATATACGGTTGCATAATTCCCATACTAAGACTGTGGGAACTCTGCTACCTAAAGCGTCCTTATAATAAGGTGTGGGAAACTACATATCATATCATATTATTATATTATATAGTTTTAACAGACTCCAAGTTTGCTAGATATGTGCAACCAGTCATCAAGTTCACAACAACGGCCATCGAGCACGATACTCTGAACCGCAGAGAGAGCTCTCTAAATGTACGTCTTGCAAGTTTGTATGCCTCACTTTGGACCTCATCGTTATGCAGGAGTCTCAAGGCGGTCAACTTGAGTATCCCATCACCTTCATGCCCCTTCCGCGCAACTTCGATCACCACTCCGCCAGAGCCTGGGCACTCCTTGTGCACAGAATACAGTCCTGGATGTGCACAGTGACTACGGATCGGACTCACCCACAATGGCAGTGGGGTCTCGAGTTATTCTGGATCTCGTTTGTTGCCGCCTATCCCGAATTCCCCGCAGGTTGCAATTGGCCCTCGTGGAGTTCCGACATCCCACTTGACGGATCGTTCATTAACAGTTGGATCAGGGAGCATGGTGGCGATGAGCCTGACTCAGGTGATGACTACTGCGATGACTCTCTCAGGGCCAGTCTTAGTGATCAGCACACCGTCTATACCTCGTCTGACACTGACTATGATGATCTGTGGAACCAGTTCCGCCAGCAGCTTGGCCTCTTCTATAACCCTCTCAGCCTCATTTAGTTTCTCCTTCGTGTCTGTCAGTTCCCTCAATGCACAAGCTCTGTATCTGATGTATGTCTCGGTGTTATGTGATCTGTATATGGATGAATATATGCAATTGTTTCACTTGTACCCTCCATACTCTGCGGAACTGAATCAGAAGCCTCAGCTTGGCAATGTGTGAAGTCCATATGGTCACCCGATGTAAAGTCGATAGCGGACCAATCTCTGACCAACTATTACCAGCTAGCAAAAGTTCAATATTGGGCAGAGGACGAGCAACCCAACCACGGTCGCTATCAGCCGGCCGTGGCCTGGAATCTATCAGCTCGTCATTGGAAGACCGATCACGCAACATAGTATAGCCATCAGTCGTCCAACAATGAACAAAGACGAATACTCCAATAGCCTTTCATTCTTAAATTGCAATCAGTGCGTCGCCGTTGGGCTAGCAACGGCCTGAGCTCATTTTACTAGTTATTTTTATTAGCCGCGCAATTACTGGTTCGGTACCTGCTTCATCTGGGCGTGTAGTTCCTCGCGCACAACGTTGATCAGCCCTTTTTTACTAGAGACACAATTTTACATGATAATGAATGTGTGAGAACTGTAACCCAAAACTATATGCAAAAAATGAGCTCGAACGATGAGAAAAATCTTGCGCGCTCGCGGTGTCGCAAGACTTTTTGCCGCTACTGTACATCTCTGAGAAGCTGAATTCAACTTACCATTTTACTCGAGAGGTGGTTGAAGTTCAAGCGCGCGTGAGCGCCCACTCACCCTGGTTTTCTGCATCGGCATCCACAAATTGCTTCCTTCGTCCAACTCAACGACAAATATGTGGTTTATTCCTACAGAAATATCTGCTGCAAGGCCGCACGAATCTTTGGCAAAGACACTGTCTGCGTCGCCTTACGATGGACCGTCGGACTCATGTCTGAAAGCGCCGGCCAAACCAGCTCCCAAACCCATGTTGTGTACCCCCCTCCCTCAGCAAGTTATCCGCGCAGACGACTCGATATTCACGCATAATACAGCGTCGCCGCGTTCTACTGTTACCCTCACACGAGATTCGACAACCAATTCTATGTGGGCGGCTTTTTTGGTAACGAGGACGCAGAAACCGCCGCCCTTGCTGGCCGTCTGGGACGTTTCAAGAAAAGATTCGACGGAGCTTGGAGGACAGTGAGAGGACAGGGATTGTATGGGCTCAGAGTAGGAAGGCTGTGTAGAGGAGAAGAGATTTTTGTGAGCAGATAGGTGCGACTGGCCCCGCTACCAACCACTTTAGCCTTCAGTCTGTGCTCTAACCACCCGTGGCGTTGGACACACGCGATGCTGCATAGCTGGTCTGTATATTAACCTCTGCTATTGCTCGCGTCATGCAGCGCCACCATACATGCTAATCTCATGTGCTGTTCACAGTTGTCGTGAGCGATCATGCAAATGGGCTTTGTCCCGAACGTTAACGACTCTACCCTGCCTAGTCCTGTTCGCTGGAGAACGACAAGCCCACCAGGGAATGTCGACAAGCTTCAGGAAACGACCCTCCAGAAACTCCCTGGGTGACCGAACAAGCAAACGACGAATGAGTTCTTCACCAGAGGAGGAAAAACCGGACGACTCTTCACATGCCAATCCTCTTGCCCACATCAGAAAGGCCTCTCCACCGCCAATTGCTGCTGGTAAAGCTTCAGCAAGGTCTCATCTTCCATAGAGAAGAAGGCTGGCCCCGCGAACGGCCTTTCTGAGTGGCCGCTACCGCTCAGAGATTCGTACAGGCCGCTTGTCACGATGACAATGAAGGTTAATCTTGAGGCGATGACTAATGGGTGGGTGATAACGGGCGTCGGCCACAAGACAACAAACGGGGCAGTAGAAACGGTGATTACTGGGTTCCACCGCAGGACTCGAGGGGACCGACGCCTTCCCAGCGGGATGTTTATGAGGACAGGTACGCAGTTGTTGACTCGTATCGCCCTCACATAAATGCAGTAAAAAACCGGGAATCACTTCGCCCGCATACGCTTTTGTCTCTAAGGGTGGTGTCTAGAAGAAATCGGTCTCCATTGAATATTGATTCCCAACTCACGCTTACCTTAGTGTAACGGAAGTCAGGGCGTGGGAAGCACAAATCACTGCGGCCGGCCGTGGACCCGTGAGTAGGCTATGAGTGTGACAGAAGGAGATACTACAAACAGGACAGCTGGCGACGAAGTCCACACGACATAGCGAACGAAGGTAGGTATTACCGGTGTCGTAATACATGAATTTGTCGTAAACAAAGCTCTTGTTCAATGAGACGCAACGGTAGTAGGTAAAGCTCAAGAACGGGCGGAGATCATCACACTCCCGCTTTGACACATTGCCCGCCGTCTCCGCAGTCGTTGAACGGCGGTCCTCGAACCCCGCCTTCACTGCCTGCAGACAGTGTACCATGCCTCGCGAGAACAAAGGACCAACACACGTTTGCAACAAGTACACTGCGGTGAGGATCTCGCTCCCTAAGAAACCTCCAACACCCCGTAGATGAGTCACGGAGGTATCAACAAGCTGGGACAGGGAACTTTTGAGTGCGTCAATTTTCAACCGCGCTATCTTGTACATGATATAGCTAATGAACTGGATTTCAGGGAGGTGTATGAGGTGTACAAGGTGAAGTATAAGCAGAAAGGGCATTCTGTGGCTCTCAAGCGCATCTTGGTGCACCACGAGAAGGAAGGCATGCCCGTTACGGCCCTGCGCGAGATTAAGATTCTTAAAGCCTTGCGTCATCCGTACCTAGCAGATATACTACATCTCGTAAATAAACAAAACGTTATCGCACAATACCTACCACTGTAAACCCGAGCATTACAATATAACATTGAGCAAACTTTATCTCACACAATCTCTGTACCTGGAAAGTTATAAACACCCGGCACCCACGATAATGGTCCGCAGGCCACTTTATCTTGCATGGTAATACATTTTAATGTCTCTGCCCACAGTTTACATTGCAAGATAATCTCGCCACCGGTAGTTTATATTGTCATACACATCAATGCAATGCTTTCAAGGCAGTAGTTCTCGCATTAGAGTGCATAGCAACAATGGCAATGGATTGAACAGTGCAATGGCGAGAACATCAGCTAAATAATAATACAGCGCCAGCATGGTGAAAGAAATAGTCATCATAGCAGAACAGATACAGCGAGTAACAGTGTCCAGGTTGAAAAGAAATCGAGAACGTCGCGAGAGCAGACACATGCAGAGACAGGAGCAGAAAATGTGGAGGTGAGCATGGCCACCAGTCATATGAGCGACGTCCAGTTTCAAGCAATACCGCACTCACGAAGAAACCTATCAGGCGAATGTCAGAATTCGGAAATAAAATAAATCTGGGTAGCACAATCACTCACCTAACAGATGCGCCAAATGAGGCTTGGACATTGGAAGGCATGGCCCCGTCTCTTGTAGAAAGGGCAGTACTGAAAGAATCCATTAAACGAGACTGTATGCGCGGAAAAAAAATTGCGTGCGTACGAAGCATTTCAGAGGTATCCACGTATAGTTGGTAGGCGACCACGCCGGCCAGGGCAACGACTGGAAGGGTAAGAATATAATTGCTGCGATTGAAAAATGCATATGTTCGGATGACCAGGTTGGCCTCTGAGGTGGCCTGGTTCCGCGTTGCAAGTGCAACGGGGGTCTGGTCGGTGCGCGTGGAGTGCTCTAGCGCTGTCAGGTCCACAAGGCTTCAGCTGCTCGCGCGGTAGATCCTCTCGCGCTCCTCGACGGTGTGGTTCGTGCAGAAGGCCAGAGAAGGTATGGTACCACAACGATGACCCAATAGCTGGTGGACGGGAGTCCGTTAGCGTGAAGTAGTTTTCACACAGCGAGGGCTCACCGGCAGAGCAAGTACGCGACTTTGACCAGCGTCCAATGTGTCTTCCATATCTGCAAACATTATCACCTTTGTGTATGCGCGTCGGGCGATAAGCTACTGCGCCACTCACAAAACGCTATTCTCTAGACAGCGGTATGGCCCAGTCCCAAACAACGATAGCGTCTACATAACAATGATTAGTAGTTGAAGCGAACAGGGACAACGCTTCCTCGGTTGCACTCACTGCTGAACGAATCATTAGTCAGGGTCAGGCGTCCCTTCTAGCGGCGAGGTTGAATGTGTACTTATCACAAAAATGGACCTGAGTACTAGAATCGCCAACGCAAATAGTCAGCATGGCGGCAGGGTCTGGGGCAAAGACATACATGAAGATGAGGTATGCGGTTGTCTAGGGTGAATCTGGCATGTTGACAGACTTGCACGGGTGAATGCGGCGTCGCTTGAGGTCTATGACCGCACTCAGAGAGTCAAGGGGACGGTAGAGCTGATCTTGGAGGGCGTCGTCGTTGGTGAGCAGCGGGGAGAGAGAGAGGAGATGGTGGTTGGGGGGAGACGATGACGGCAAGAGCGAGAGCGCCGAAGATGGGGTAGGGAAGTGTGAAGGGGCCCGTCGATCCACCACATGATGTGAAGCAAGCCACTGGAAGGAGATGACCAGCAAGAAAAACTATCGCTTCGGGAACTGCAGAATCAGGCCTACTCTCGGTTTTCACTGCACACTTTCAGGTCAGCTTCATCACGCAGACACCGTGGTCCTAGTACGAGAGACTTCAACGGAAGAGGGCGTAGACAAGGGGGACATCTTGGTGATGCTCGAGCGAGAGGTCGCGGAAGAGGACAGCCTGACATGCGATCACGAATGAACGCCATGTTGGAACAGATCAAGAGGGATTATGCGTAATATCAGCGACGGAAACTCGATGCTTAGACATGGACTCCCTAGCATTACCATGACATACAAGCTGTAAGGAGCATTTTGCTGCCGTTTATTCGTAGTATGAACGAAATTACATGGCGAGGTCAAATTATATAACCTGTTACTTGGATCTGTTTTCTTTCTCGGGGGCGTCGACAACCATTTCCTCAGTTCCGCCCGATGTCGACGCTTCTGGCTGGGACTGCTCTACCACCGGCGGCTCCTCTGAGGATTTAACGAAACGTTCGCCTAGAGTCAACGGTTTCGTAGGGGCCACGAGAATTGACGTCGTCGACGACAGTGGTTGCAGGCGGTCGCTAAGATGTCTGGGGCTTGGATCATCGAGTTCATCTACTAGACCCAACGCTTTATGATCAAGGCTCGCAGATCCTGCAGGTGGGATAATGGAGGCGATGTTGCCAGTTTCAGCTGCTGGAAGGGATAGCGGTGATGGTGGGGGACTGCGGGATTGAGACCGTCGAGCATCATCATGTAAGAAGGGGATAGGTCAGAACATGGGAGTCGCTGGAGCCGACGATGATACCAGCGGGACAATTGAAAGTGCCATGGCTGTAGGTCTTGCGCCGTCTTTATCGTTCGAGACGGGGAATGTGTCCCACGTAGACGTGACCAAGGTAGTCCTTTCGATAGCTCTCAAATATTTTCCAAGGAACTTATATTCTATTCGAGGATGTATACATAGCTCGCATAGACGTTGAATTGTAAAGGGAGCACTGCCAGCGCCTCTGATTAGTACTAACTAGTGAAGTTAGATGAACGCGCACCCGTCGAGCTCGTCCAATTGAGCATATATCCCTTCCTTCATGCATACGGTCTCATCCTGCGTCAAGATTGCCTTGGGTGCTTCATTGGGATTGTTCGGGTTGCAAGGGCGCGGTGGAAATGACGGCAATTTCGGTCCTCCGGATTGCGTTTGGCAAGAAGGTGACACTAACTGAGGAGTTGGCAGCGCATTGTTTGACTGCGATAGATATAGGGAGATATTCTTTACTATGCGTTCAGCTAGCTGATGTCGAGTACATGCAAAATGAATCGCGCACCTTATCAAGCTTATGCTTGATAATGTCTCGAAGTCGCGTCCACGCCGTTCTGCAAGGGCTATAACCACTTTGGAAACCTGTGTGCCAGCACAAGTACTCACGTTACTGCATCTGTGGACGCGATTTGCTCCAACACTTCATCGTGTTCTGCTAGCTCGAAGGATGATTAATATGTCTCAATTACAAAGCGCACACGTCGCATACCTTTCAAGCATTGAGCTTTGCATTGTTCCCGTCATGTCACGAAAGAGGGCGTTGACGATGATAGTGGTCGTGTGTAAAGGACGTGGTGGTGGCTGTTTATCACAGCGCACTACATACATACTTCGACGTCGCGGTTGCCAGTGCCTTGCATCCGGTCCCAGACGCGGTGTGACATGATGTGACAGCTGTAATAATGGTTAACAATGTAATATATTACTGCCACTACTGCTTTACATCGAGTGCTGGGCCTTTACATTAGTTTAAAATTGTTTACCGCATGCCACTTGGCCTTTACAATGCAATCTAAACGACCTGCCTTATGCGGACATAATTATAATGTCATGCGCGCGCGATAAACCCCCGGCACGCAATATAAAGCGCGATAATGTTTTGTTTATTTACCCGATGTAGACCTGTTTGTCGTCTGAAATGAGTCGAACCGTAGCACTCGTCTCCCTGCTGCTTCATGTTCTCAAAGAGACACCGTTATCTGTCTATATGGTGTGTCCCTACATGGCTGGATTACTCGCCAACGAACGCGTGAAGCTTTCGCCCAACCATATCAAAATGTACATTGTTGTTGTTTTTAGGTTTGCTGCCACTTTTTGTTTGTATCCGTTTGTTCCCGCCGCCTGCCTTTCGTCATTCCGCGCAGATTACCCGTTTCGGATTCCTCTTTCCATCTTATCCGGTTTGTCAAGATAATATAGAATCCTTGTAATTTCGTGGCTACAGAATAACATTGTGTTCATCTCTTCAAGCCCCCTTCCCGTGCGCGCTCCCAAGCCCTGCATCTACAACATACATGAGGCAACTTCTCAAATACATGCGTCGGGTGGGGAGTGCACTCGGTAAAAAACTCTCAAGACATGTAAGTCGCAAACCTCCTCATTTATAACACCGGTTTACTCATGATTGCTGATTTTGGGCTTGCTTGCGCACGTGGCCCCAATACTGTCCGAAGTGCAGAGCTCAAGGATCTTCATCCTGTAGGTAAAAAAAGTTTACAAGTTGCGTTGTCACTCACTGGTATTCTTCTAGACAGTTACGTTACCCCGGCATCGGCATTTATAGGGGAGTTCAGAGTAGGTTGATTATCAGTGATTCAATGTCTGATTGAGTGGTGATTTTTTTGCCATCATTTTTCTTAATCAAACTATTAATCAGAGTGCACTCTGAACACCCCAAGAACACACTGCTGATTCTGGCTGATTTTCCAACACAACAACAAGTAATTCACTGTATTACCTATTAGAATTGGCCAAGTACTTGGGTGCCAAGCTACCTCAAGCAGTATATCTCTTATAGCTTACTGACTATGGTTTCTGCAAGCAAACCTCTTTGTAGCACTCTAGCACAAAAGAACACATATGTCCAGATGTGTCTACATAGTTTTCATGTAAGCTACTTTATTTAAGGTCATATTATATTGTACTAGTTAATGGCAGGTAGCCATGGTGGAGTGAGGGTCAGAGCCCAGAGAGGACAGACAGCAAACAGCAGGAGATGTATTCAACAGAGTGTTATACAAATTTTCTTGTCAGTAAGTACAGGAAGAGCAACAGGCTCCTACCCAGCTGCCCTCTCGAGCGTAAGAGGACTTGTCTCGAGGAAGTTGACCGATACTGATACATAGATAAATGCTTTATGACATATACCAGATATAGACATGCATCAATGTTCCTAAGCTTACTAACTGACGTGATTATATATCAATATTACCAAAAAAAGAAATGCATCAATATTCTCAACCTTAATCCTCATACGCTCGATAGGACGGCTGGCACCAAACACAAGTAAACAGCGGGCTCCGGAGTGACAGGCGCCATATTCACCCAAATCAAGCACCAGCATCAGCTTGGTGGCGCAGCTTGTGTAGCACGCACCGCTACTAACGTTTGTCCCTCCCCTTTCTCTCCTTTACTTGTACCGTGCGATGGTTTCTGTAAGCTTTATTTCTACTCTACAACGTAATCATTAGCCTACTCTACACAATGGAGGTGTCCGCTTGTTTCCTACTTGTCTGAGTAATTAGTTATATATTATTCTTTCCTTTCCCTGTGACACACCAATACTGTAACAAGGTCACACAACGCCTGCGTGATTCATTATCATTGTACCGCGCACAAAGTAAGAATCACTTACCACCAAGGCCACAGCCATTTGAGAGATCCTGGTTCATCTGGAGCACCACAGAATTAGCTTAGTTGATCTCACCATCTCAGTCTTGCTTCACCAAGGTTTGCAGCATCCCTTTCCTTTCCTGCTGCAGGATCTCATTGCACGGGCAAGAGAAACTCATGGGGTGATCTATCATCGCCCGGAATGTCAGAGTACCACTATCTTGTGGGTGCATGACTGTATGACAGCAAAGCACTCATCTGCTCTACATGATCTATCACACAACAATCGCGATCTCCACTTCAATATTCTCCATGCGCAGCCGCATCAAATCCGGGAGTTCCGTATGGAAGAAATGGTGATGAAGATGTGGGAACAGCAGCCAATGCTGTGGTCCTTAGTCTATCGTCTGGTTACAGGAGACAACTCAGCCAGTGACGAGAAGCCTATTGGAGGGAGGGACAGCAATGAAGACTCTGAGGAAGAGGAGACAGTGGATGACGAGTCTGAGGATGAGATGGTTGACGATGAACATCCGTGGGCTAAGATGTGTGGCAGCCGACCGCGTGCGTTTAAGGAGATAGTAAGTTTGTATGACCATGAGCCGGAGATAGACATACTTACCTCTCAATATCATTAGAAGACTATTACTATCCTGAGTCAGCTACCACACTCTCGTTACCGGAAATCTAACGCACTTCAAAGTGTTATGGGTATCTTTCTTCACTCCTGCAATACACCCGAGAAGGTTGTCAAGGTCCTCACCCGCATGGGCATTTCCGTCTCGATGACATCGATACATCGGGCGATCCACTCTTTGAAGTCAGAATGTTTCACAGATATCAGAACATTAGGACATACACTTTTGGTGTCTTATGCGTATGACAATTTTGACGTGAAGTTCTCCACCGGAATTCCAACTGTAGAGGGGCCGCAGGATACATTGGTTCATTTGACATCTGGCACTCTAATTTGCCTAGAGCACGCTGTTACAGCGCACAATCTCCGTTGCGGCAATAATCTCTGGGAGAAGAATCTGAACAATCCTAATGCGTCAAATCCCATTCAGTTCCACCCTCACACGGCTATGAAGTTTCTGTATACCTTGCATTTTGAAGCACGGAATCCGGACGCTCATCATCTTACACGACGAGGCTTATTCCGTGCATACCTATTCAAAAAGACTTTGTTTGAATACGGGCCGCAATACTTTAGAGATTTAAGAGAGTCTCTTACCGCTCCAGATTCTGTCGAGCAAATTCCCATCCGTCGAGCACATCAGGTTCCACTGCAGGCGATGAAGATCAACCAGTTGACAGTATCTGGCAATATTGATGCGCTTATGGATATGCTTGCTCAAGCAGGCGTCAGAGAGGCAGATGCAGAAGGAGAAACCAGTGTTGATATGACTGACCTTGGAGACATGGTTCAGCTCATTCACGAAGATCTAGGCACGATGGAATGGGTGATCAGCGCAATGGAAAGACGAGCCATTGATCTGACACCTACTTCTCGGCTGCAATTCGTTGTTTTTGTCTTCAGCCTTTTCCATTTCAAAATGGCAGCCGCGGATGCTATCTGGCGAATACTAGTCTCTCCGGATTCAGCAAGAAAAGACACAACTAGTTTTATGGCTTTTGTCACTAAGTTACGACCAGCAAGCTCAGGAAAACTCACCAATAATGTGTTGTTCCGTGAGCAACACGAACTCATTGGTCATGTGGGGGAAGTGCTTTGTTTGGATGCATGGCGTATCGAAGCACGACGTTACGGCTATCTGACCTTGGAAAAACGGGCAGAGGCAAAACCAACTCTTGAAGCCATAGATAAATTTGCCGTGCAACTTGTGACCCAGTACGTGGAAGGAGAAGGCACAAATCTATATCAGATGAAGAACAGATTAGCGGTGCAATGCGATAAGCAGCACGAAAATACCATGCGAACTCATCATTACTTACTGCTATATGAGGAGCTATTGTATAGCATGAATGAAGGCAATATCGGCTGTCTCGAGACAATGTTCCCACCGTGGATCCAGATTTTCCGCGCTGTGGGCAAGCATAAGTATGCGAACCGAATGCTACTGTTTATGCATCAGCTGTATAATGTGTACCCAGTCGGATTGAGGTAAGTACTCCTAGTAATCAAAGGCTAGGTCACTAATGCTTACCGTCATGAACTAGACGTGCCGTCCGGTACAATATGCTCGTTAATCTGACTGGGCGCGCCCATCATTTCCGCGCGGTAGATTGGGTGGCCGAGCTGCTGAACCTGTTTATCAAGGAGATGTATGGCGGTGAAGGGTCAAACTACACCACAAATTGTATTCTGGACAAATTGGCGCTGGTATTGATTTACCAAAACAGTCACCGCGTCTTCGAACAGAATTTCCTTCTTTCTGGTCTTAGCTATGCACACGGCACGAAAAACATGACTGCAACTTTCAATGACGTTCAGCAATATATACAAGGTCTGGAAGAGAGTCCGAACAAATACCGCGCAGGACAAGAAGCAAAATATGAGATTCCCAATGCACTAGATCGCGGTGCAGCGATTATTACCGCGGAATCCGCAGTAGTATGTGACAATGAACCCATGGTAGATGATGATGAGCAGCAGATGTGGGGCAAGATTGAAAAAGAAGGGAGGAGAGGAGTGGGCGACGAAGACTATTGGGGACTAACAGATGCGGTCAGCGCGCGAGATCTAGCCACGGAGGGAGCACTATAATCAACTCACGCGTTTGAAGCGTTCTCTTTGTTTGTACCCATCGTACTTGCACTAGTTTGTCCTTTCATAGAGCACTCGATACTCCGTCCTATGTAGAGCTTGCATAGTGAGTAGTTGTTTGCTCGTGAGCACAGTAAATGACTTACAGGTGTGCCCCTGCCGTTTGCATGCTCCCATGTCATAGTCTTCTTCGCTCCTGCCTGTAAGTTGCGATTGATACTTGCATCAAGTGGCGTAGTAAGCTGGCGTTGATGTAGTGGCGTAACAGCGTAGAGGTCGGTGATAGGGTAATGTCTAGTGATGCGTAAGCTGATGAAGAGTTTTCGAATCTTTACAGGCAGCGTACCTTTGCAGTAATTTGAGCACACTTCCGGCATACTCCTGCGCTCTTCGCCACTTTGGAGCCTCTCTCTGTATATCCTCCACCGACCCGATCTTCTTCGACCGTGCACAGATGTGATGCGCTCGAGATCTTCGTGCTCATTATCTCGGTTGCCCTAAGTTGAGTGCGATGGCGTAGCCATACTGTTCTTGCATTCTTGCGCAGCGAAAGTCTCGAGTTTCTTCCGGAGAGCGTAGTCAGATGTCGTCGCGTCAAACTTGGCCAGCCGAGACACGCGAGTAGTGACTGGTCGAACTGGAGGTGCCTCGGATGCCATGTCTGGTGGAGGAGGAATGAAGCGAGTGAAAATATCGCTGGGATGGTCGGATTTGGCGTTGCATAGATCGCAGCAGGTGGTAGACATGATCAAGTTGCAGCGGCCACATCCGGCGGGAATTCCAGGGGCACAGCGAGAATGATCGGGCACTGTTTAGGTAAGTACGACACACGAGATGTGAGTTATTGAGCGCTACGTACATCTTCTATTGTTCTGGTAGTAAGCAGCGATGGGAACTCGGTGGCAATTGAAGGGACGTGTTGCAGCGTTGATGATGTTGTCTATCTCCGGTGGGAGCTGCGCTGTATTGCCCACTATTTCTTTGTTTTACTTTGTTTTTGCTTCTGATCTGCGAGGGACTGTCGGTACTGAACCCTGAGCTCCTCATGCACAGAGAGGCTATCAATCACTGCGAGACTAGTACGCTCTTCATTGTCGTCTGTGCTCGGAGGTAGTGCTGGCGAATTATCGGTGCGTGCACGTTTTCTTGATCCGGCTGCATTCAATCCTCGTTTTCGTTTCTCCGCCTCGCTTGCTCTAGCCTCTTGCGCTTTTTTCTTTGCTTCAGCAGCTAACGCAGCTTTCTCTTTCATGTCGTCGAAATGTTTACCCTCCGCAAACAGAACAGCGACTCCTTCGGTACCTGGACCACGGCCGACGCGGCCGAACCGCTGCCAAAGTGTATCCATATCGCACGTCGCTCGCCATTGGCCAACAAAACCAATATCCGGTATGTCGACTCCCTAGATGTTGTGTCAGATTTGTTTCAATTTTGATGCATGCTACTCACTAATCCAAAGGAGTCTGTGCAGCCGAGGCAGCACGGGCCATCATCTCCTTTGAACTGCCGCGTGGTGAGCTCACGATACTGTTTGGTCATGTCGGAGTTGAACCACACTAGACGATTTCGGATTTCCGATGGCATCTTCGGCCATAAAGACTTCACCGCATCGACCAACTCCTGAATACTGTCGAAGAAGATCAGAAACTTCGGAGTCTTGTCCCCGGACTTCCAGTTTTTTGGAACAAGAAACTCAAGATCCTTGAAGCTCTTCAGCGAGTGGCGAATTCGGTGGACACTGAGGTAAACGTTCGGCCGGTCATTTGATCGCTGGATGTATTTCGTTCTATCATGGTCTATTTTGAGAGTACTCATAACGTCTTTCATAATTTGTTCAGGAAATGTGGCGGAGACGACCAGGTAAGGAACTCTCTCCACAAGCAGGTTGCGCAGGCGTCCGGCCTCAGCGTACTCCTTCCGGAACTTTCCCCAGGTACTGACACAGTGCGCTTCGTCCCAAACAACACTGATGATATGTGAGACAAAGTCGCCGTCCTTCCAGAGCTTCTCAAATTTTCCGCCTCGGGCTAGCGCTATCTCCGGGTTCACAATAATGACGCGATATTTCCTCGCGAGGATGTTCTATGTAAGTGATGAAAGCGTGTCATATTATCTCGACATTAATTATGACATACCTGCATGACCTCCGATGACATATTCTGCGCGTCGATGGCTATCGCGCTGATTCCTTTAGCCTCCAATTGGTCCCTGTTCTGAGCGCCAAGAATATTCAGAGGGGTGATAACAATTTGAATACCTTCCGGGCAAAATAGCAGGGGCAGCCAGAATGTGAGTGTTTTGCCAGACCCTGTACCTGATACCGCGACAACATCCTTGGTACCATCGAGGATAGCCTGGTCCAGCTCTGCCTGCCAAAGACACGGCCGGCAGCCAAAAAAACCTTCGCCTTTTCGTCGAATGACTTCAAGACTGGGAATTTCCGGACACAGCTTTCTTGCACGCGACGGACGCAACATTGAGGTGCACTAAAAAAAGTCGCGTCGCGTTCATTTTTATTGAGGACCGAGCAGCAGCTTACGCCGGTGATGCACGGCGGTGATGCAGCTGTAAAAGGAAGAATTTGAGCATTTACGATTCCGGAGCCCGCTGTTTACTTGTGTTTGGTGCCAGCCGTCCTATCGAGCGTATGAGGATTAAGGTTGAAAATATTGATGCATTTCTTTTTTTGGTAATATTATTATATAATCACGTCAGTTAGTAAGCTTAGGAACATTGATGCATGTCTATATCTGGTATATGTCATAAAACATTGATTTATGTATCAGTATCGGTCAACTTCCTCGAGACAAGTCCTCTTACGCTCGAGAGGGCGGCTGGGTAGGAGCCTGGTGCACCGGTCGAAACCATGATTGTGACATGAAAAATCACAAAATTGTGACGTTCGCGACTTCGAATAAATACCCATAAATAACGTCATAAACGCCCCTTACAAAAAGTGCCCCACGCCACAAAGTCTACCTGATGTGCTGAAATCGAACTTGGACTTTATGGACTTCACTCCGTCTTTATCATTGACATGCCAGGCAGT
This sequence comes from Cytidiella melzeri, assembly GCA_022592445.1. Taxonomy (NCBI): domain Eukaryota; kingdom Fungi; phylum Basidiomycota; class Agaricomycetes; order Polyporales; family Irpicaceae; genus Cytidiella; species Cytidiella melzeri. Next base: position 75,731 of record JABYQR010000075.1, on the reverse strand, counting down.
ACCAAAGATCAACCTCCCGCCTCCTCGATGCAAGATATAGTCAGACTCAAACAACGCGTAACTTGCTGCGTGGCGCACACGCCTTCCTCATGTAAAAATTGTGTCAAAGCGAATCCAAAATGACTGATTACGCGCAGCACAACCTGCCAGGTTACGGCAAGGCACACATGCGAACGACGCATGGCTTATTCTACGATTTGAACATGAAGCTCTATTATCAACTCGTCGGCACAAGGCCTTCATCTCTGCTCCCCCGTTACCTCTCAGTGTAGCATCATGATACACTGCAAAGTCTGCCCCGGGCGCATCTTCGTGAGCACGTATGCGTACGACCATCACGCAAAAACCAGCAAGGCGCATTCAGCCAAGTTCTCATGCACCATCTGCCAACAAAGCTTCCCGTCGCTGTTCGCTAGGAATGGGGTACGTCGGCGTGCCACGTTTGACGCCCCGGTGCTGATTTTCTTCTAATACAGCACCTGGCAAAGAATCATCAAGACCTCCTGTGTCGCCAATGCAACCGGTACTACCTGTCGCAGGATGCCCTTCAGGAGCATTATCGCTCCGACCCGAACCACCCGTCCTGCTCGCAATGCGAAGTTGCGTTCCCGGACAATGCCACTTTGATTCGCGTATGTTTGTCCCTCGCCTCAATCCTATCAGACGATTGTCTCACACGAATGACTTTTAGCACACCAAAGTGGCGCATCCCGCACCGCTGGCCGAGTTTTTATGCCATCCATGTAACCGTACTTTCGAATCTCAGCTGGAGCTCTCGGTGCATTACAAGGTCTCTGGAGCGCATCCTCTCTGTCTTGTCTGTGATCAAGGCCTACAAGGCCTGTCGCAATTCGACGAGGTGCATTTGCTTCATTGTGGCAGCAAAGGACACAGTGCTAATCTTATGCTTGCAAAAACAGCATGTGAAGATCTACCATCGAGATTTGTACTGCGACATATGTGGACTAGGCTGTCAAAGCGAAAATCAGCTGCGGGGACACTATCGTAACGCAGAATGTTCACTTCATCCAACATGTGATGTTTGCGGGGAAGGCTTTAGAGACCTAGTGGCAATAAACGAGGTAGGTATTGGATTGGTTTTGCAACGTTATTCGACGCTCGCTGATGCTTGATCGGTGGCTTCCAGCATATCTCTCGCTCGCATGAAATCTCTCCAGTGGAGGTGAGCTCTTCTAGTCTGGATTGATTCGCTGCTAAAGACCATCCAGAGCTTTTCGTCATTTGACTCAGACTCGTATTGTTTGAAGTGCGACAAAGCATTCGACCACGTTGTCGACCTACATGAACACTATCGAGACTCTTCCTTCCACCCCACATGCTTTCCATGCGGCGAAGGTTTTCTGGATGATGTAGCTTACAACAACGTGAGTATACATAACGCATTTAGCTTACAGATACAAATACTCAGCAACAATACAGCATCTACACGCTATTCATCCTACCCCTACCCCGCACTACGCAGCAAGCAGGGAGCTTTCCCCCGCCGTCTCACCACCACGCTCTTTGCGTTCCCTTTCAACCTCCCCACGTGCTTCCGGTTCCAATACCACAACTACACCTCGAGTCGCGTCACCGTTCGCCCAGACCACATCTCCTACCTTTTTCACCTCTCGTTCCGCACGATCCACACGTTCAAATACCCCAAGCGTCTCAACACCTCCAGTATCTGGAGCGCAAACGAACGCTCCGGCGAAACAGACGGTACGTACACGGGCGTCCTCGTTGATCCTCAGATATCCGTATCTCAACGGCAACGGCTGGCAGACCCAAGAGTATGGCATTGAGGTAGCTTCGGTCTCCCCGCGACCCTCGTCTGCGCCTACCCCAACAACGCTCAGCCCAACGCGACTGTCCAACACGGAGGCTCCTCCTACTCGTCAAGCGAAGGAACTGAGGCTCAGACCGGAATTGCGCATGCCCGAGCCGGCGTGCACGGTTGAGCTGCTGACTCCTAGTGTCTTGGGCGAGGACAGTCCAACCTATGAAAGGTCAGCCATCTAGGTCGTTGAAAGCGCAAATGTATTGAGTCTCTCTTGCACAGCCGTTCCTCGAGATCTACTCCAGAGCTGCTCCCAACCCCGAGCTCGCTAGAATCATACGGTACTGAGCTCACCAAGTCCAGTTCTTCTCCAGCCCCGCAGGAAGCTGCCGAGACTTGCTCTGCCTCGCTCTTTGATACCTTGCCTGCGGATCCAGAGGAGATACAATTGAATGCGGTGCAGCTCGCAGGCCAATTCTCCGTCGAACGAGCTTACACCGTCAGCGGCGACGCGATAGAGGCCATCGACAGCCCGCCTCGTGTACACAGTCCGCCGGTACCTGTCTTTGATCAAATCAGCCCTATAGTGACGACAATTTCAATGGAGCAATGTGAGACTCGGACTCGCGAGCTGCATGACGGAGAGCCGTACGACTTGCGAGAGTCTGAGCACAGCGGCGATGATTCTCCGAGCACTGCGACAGGTGCGTACCAATCTAACTAACAGACCAACAAAGTGTTCAACCGGGCGCTTCCTTGTTCATCAGAGTCGAGTGAGGATACCGTCGATGTCAAAGCCAGCAATTCTCATCCACTTCGGAGTGACTCGACGACGTGTGCGAGCCGCACCGCGCACTTCGACCGCGAATCACGGTCTTCTCTGGACTCGGAAACGAAGATGCAAACGTCTGGGGCGAGCTGGCATTGCCGACTTTGCATGAATGAGCCGCACGAGCCGACTGTGACGATGTGTGGACACTTGTTTTGTCATCGGTGAGTTGACATGCCTCAGGGTTTCAGAGTTGAAGCAAGCGCGAGTAGCTGTGAATGGAAGAAGTTGACTTGGTGATTTCTTTTTTAGGTGTATTGTCGTGGAACTGTCGAAGAATTTCCAGTGTCCTGTCTGTAGGAAGATGATGTTGGTGAGGTTATATGTCGATTAGTTGGTGAGAGAGAGAGAGCGCCGTCGTTGGATTCGAAGCAGTGCTTCGGAGGGAGTCCACGCATGTTTCACAACTGAGCTATTTATTCCACTATGTATATACATTGCGGCTGCTGAGCGTTTGCCGAGCTCAAGAATACTCAGCGCCGTGCCAGGTGTATGAATCTTGAATACGCACTGATTACACAATTTCTTCGTATAAGAACAAATTAGGGTATAGATATAGATATACGCTTCGAGTACAAAGCAGCGCAAATCAGCGCCCTTCATATCCTACAGCTGATGTGACAACTCCCGCATGGTCTTGTTCCTGAACAGCTGTACATCTGACCAGCGTCCTCTCGCAATCTCTAGAGCAACCTTCGACATGTCCTCCACCGAAATCGTCAAAGATGGAGTAAGCTGGCGCACCGCAGGGCCTAGCACGCAGTCCAGCCCGCTCTCCCAGCCTGCGCGTTGGTTCGTCCAATCTTCTGGATACTTTCTAGGCGGCACAAAATACCCAGGCCTGACTATATACGCTCGCATGCCTGGTGTGGACTTGCAAAACTCGGTCACATGGTTCTCGGTACGTCCCTGGTCAATGGACCCAAATATCGGCATCAGGCTGCAAGGTGATAAACAGACAATTGACACACCTTCACCCGAGCCCACATTTGTACACTCCTTTCTGTAGGATCAGCACCTTCGCCGCTCCAGTACACGAACTGAAAAGGCTTGTCCGCCGGTCTATCTTCTCCCACTCCAGCGTCGCGCAGAGCGGCGAGCATCGCCATGGGATAGTCATGCGTCATGGTGGTATATTCCTCCTCTGATATGCCTCTTGCCGACTTTCCTAACGCCCAGAGGCATGCATCATGTTGCGCCAGACGTGACGCGAGCTCTGGGCTGTATGTTCTGAAGTCATCATGAACGATGGTGGTCGTCTTCTCGCTCGCATTTGCAGGGAGAACTGCCCAGGAGGGCATCTCTCTCCTCAAAAGCAAGGTAACCTTTGATACCGTGGGGTCCTCTAGAGCAGCTCTGTAAACATTGAGACCGGCTGCGAGACTAGTGAGATGGTCAACAATGGGCTCGAAGGATGGAAATACTCGCCGACGCCAGTCGCTCCAGTTAAAAGCAACCTCATTTTGCGCTGAGGGCAGGACGAGTGGGTTCTACGAGACGATAGTGGGGTGTTACTGGTACCATACCAGTGTGAGTGTCAAGGCTATAAGTCGTCAGCCATGTCTGCCGGACGACGGACGTTGAACGTATGTGGTCGGCAGTGACGAGTGAGAATGGATGTGATCCGGCACGCATCGGCACAATCTACTGTCAATGTACGTAAGCAAGCCGGCAGCGGCATGCACAAAACGCCACAAATGTCTCGGCTCCCTTTTCTGGTACTGCTACCCCTTCCGACTCAGAGTCGTTCAATATCATGCTTGCGATCTCGGAGTCGCTCCTGCTCAAGCTCCCGCCTCCATGCTTTTGTGAGTCGCGCACCAATTAACATCAACATATTGACCGTGCTATGTATTCAAAGGATGTCAATTCTGGTACAGGATGGGCAGAGGATGCTACTATTGATACAACGCATACATGCGTACCTGGTACAGGATGAGCAGAGGATGCTGCTCTCCTGTCCCAGTCGGAAATTTTTATACAAGTGTACGTAATTGTTGGATATCCGTGTATAGTAGACCGACGATTACCCGCGCTGATGCGCTTCCATCTTAATCCGGGTGCCCTGGCGGGTCACCAATTGACAGAGGACCTGCTTGTCTATTCGCGGATAAAAGTGGATTGCATCTCCGATATCATTACAATAGTAGCGATATGGAGCAGTACGTACGTACTCTGGTCATCTACACTTTGCTGTCAGATTCTCACTGAGGCTGACAACTCGGTGTATGATCTAGGCGAACAAATTTATAGCTCCGGAGCGCAATCGCCGCCCATATAGCATCGGGCCTATCATTGGTATCAGTGAATCTACTCTTGTTGCGGAATGCAGCCTCGGTGTCACCGGCGACGTATACGCAACAGGGTACACGACAGATCTCCATATCTCGAAAGCAATCTGCAACGGAGCGCTGTGTCTATGCGGTATATCAGGACCCGGAGAATGTGTCAAGCGTCGTCGCAACGAAGACTGACAGGTATGTCAACGCTCATATTAAAGTTGTCGGGTGTGACGGCATTGATCGCCGTAAGTACTATGAAGTAGGTTAGTCGACAATCTGGAAGTACGAGTGCAGCACGACGTAGGTCAAAGCAGATGCTCTGATCTGCACCACCGTCACATGTATTAGTGCATCCAAGTCATGAGGCAGTTATAGCGAACCACACTTGTTTTGAGGGTACGACTTATGAGAGGGTTGACTGTAGTTTGAAGGACTCGCTGCTCGAATACATCATCGACTGATACAGTAGCCTGCGACTTTTCATAAACTCCGCCATTTTCAGCCCAATCGTCCTCAACCAGGATGCGCTCACGCTAAATCGATTGAGCGTATACTTATTACATGATTGGTATATACAGCACCGCTTAATTAGGGGAAATAAATGATTAAAGATAGATAAGAAAGCCATTCCCATGGCCTGTGAAACTCAAGGATGATAAGTTAATAACAAAGTCGCTTATGAATACGAATGCGGGCGTTGACCACTGCAATTCAATTCTCGGGGATAGTCAAATGCACGTTTGCGCTCATCGCACTGTAGCCTTCGTCGGTGTATGGGGGGTACCTGTGACCGATAAAGGGCTCGAGCCTAAGAGTACACATTGATCAGTGCGCTAGAGATGATGATTACGGAACGGAAGAACGAACTCAGCGGGCATGTTGCAATAGCTCCTGCGATGAGTGAAGACATCAAACGTGTTTTTGCTGAAATAACTGCCGTCTGCATAGTACAGGTCGGATCAACACTTTGGCGACCTTGTCACAGTGAAAATAGACACTCACATCCGGACTCGCCAATGCCACCGAAAGGCATTTCATGTACTACAATTTGCCAGACCGTATCGTTGAAAATCAAGCTACCGCTCGACGTCCTTTCAAGACCTGATTATGCAATCAGAATTTGTCAATAGCAATATGTTGAATGACAAGCTTACATTTCTGCTTGACCTCTTCATCATTGGAGAAGACATAGACCACGAGCGGCGAATGCCTGAAAACACGATTAGTGAGAATAACGAGATGACCAATCATCGCCGAGCATACCTATCAGCCACAATCGAGATTGCCTCGTCCACGTCCTCAACCTCCACGATGGGCAAAATAGGACCGAAGATTTCCCTAACAGGAAGAATGTCAACACCAGTACGAGAACGCTCAATAATATTGCGCGTACTCCTCCATCAACGGATCGTCGAGCTTCACATCTCCCACCACCGTGGTAGCAATCCTACGCCTAAAGTCGCCAACGCCACCAGTGAGGACTGTACCCTTCGTAGTGAGGATAAGGTTCATGAGGCGCTTGTACTGCATATCGTTGACGATTCTGGACCAAGGCGAGTCGGCAGCAAGGGGATCAGTAGGGAAGAATGATGCATAAGCCTTCTTCATAGCTCTCTTGAAGTCCTCGGCAATAGCCCTCGGAACGAGAACATAATCGGGAGTGACGCAAAGCTATGACCGGAATGAGCACACAATGTCACGAACAACACATGCCACGAATTCCCACACACCTGCCCAGAGTTCTGTATCTTTCCAAAGAGTACACGCTTAGCGGCCAGGTCGATGTCGGCGTCGGGAGCGATGATCACCGGGCTCTTGCCGCCGAGTTCAAGAGTGACAGGAGTGACGTGCTTGGCAGCTGCAGCGGCAACAAGACGACCGACCCTTCCACTGCCAGTGTACAAGATATGATTCCAACGGAGATGCAGAAGCTTAGTCGTCTCGGGGATTTCACCCTGAACGACGATGTAAGCGGCAGGATCCATGTACTGTTCGAACATTCTTGCGAGCAAGCCGGAAACGGTAGGCGTAAGTTCAGAAGGCTTGAGGACAACAGGACATCCAGCAGCTATCGCTCCGACCATGGGAAGCAAAGCAAGGACGACTGGGAAATTCCATGGACTAGAGGAAGGAAGTCAGATATCGTATAATGTCAGGTCGATGTTTAGAAGACAACTTACGATATGATCAAAGCAATACCCTTGGGGACGGGATACACAGTGGCATCCCAGTTGCTGCGCCAGGCATCCACCTTGGGCTTCTCAGGCCTAGCCCAGTCCTCCAAGTGCTCTGCGGCGTGAAGGGCCCCATGCACAGTGGGACCCAACTCGGTAGATGCACACTCGAGACGTTGTTTTCCCAAATCAGCACAGAGAGCATCCTCGAATGCAACGTGGTTCTCCTGAACCATTCGTGCAAGCTGCAGAAGTTGACGACGGCGGTATTCAAGCGAACGTGTGACACCAGACTTCCACGTCTCGGAAATCCGAGTAAAAATCTGCGAGAGAAGAGTGTGATGAGCTGAAGTGCGACGAAGTGGGGGTAGACAAAAATAAATACTGACAACGTCGATCTCGTCGAGAGAGGTGTATTGAGAGTTCGCTGCAGACATGACGATCTTCGATAGAGAAGTTTGCAGATGAGTTGCGAAGGGAAAGATATCAAGCAAGATAGTAAAACTGTATGAATGAGTGGAAGAGAGAGACGAAGGCAGAAGTGAGAAGTAGAAACGGTGCTGTAGTGTCTGCACTGAGTGCACACATACCTTTATATGTGCTGTAAAAATAGTGCGCTATATTCGAGGATGCCTTTTATCCGAAGCAGACCTGAGGAGCGAATGCGCGATCACGGCCCCTTCGCTTGACATTCTGACTTGATTTGGTTTGGTATGGCTCTGCGTTAGGTTCTGCTGTCGAAAAACATAATGGCGCGCTGGCGCCGTCAAGCTGAGGTCGATGAGAAGGGCAGACAACAGCCAAGGTTGCCAATTGGTGTCTCCGCGTCGCACGATGACTGCGGTTCTGACGTTCACTGCAATCGGTGAAACACTGAATAAAGGGCAAAATTTAGACATACCGATGCTCACTTGTACGTGAGACTGGTGGGGATGACTCGCCCTGATGATGGTAACACGAGAAGTACGAGAGACGCTCAGCCCCGACGCTTCCACGTAACAGCGCCAACATTGACGGCGCAAGATGTTGAGAGCATTGGCATAGCCGGACAGAACTTTGGCTATGTACAGGTATAATTTCTCTCGCCCTAGAAGAGCAACATACTCGGGGATGCTGGGGTCTATGTCGAAGAGAGTGGGTTTCCGCTCATGATCTGGTTGAACATTTGACTTGCGGCTTGACCGTAGGCAAGCTTGCCGTGAGTATACGCAGGCACTTCGTGACCACTGCATAACTCTAGGTAAGATCTTTGAAGCAGCCCGGCTAAATGGATCTACTTACGCGCCAGTGATCCTTACAAAGGAGAACGTGCCCGCATTTTTGAACAGACCGGCGGCCTGACCAGCAACCGTCCAATTGGATAATGGTGTGGCGTTCAGTGAGCTCGTCACCGTTGTCTGGATGTTGCTGACCTGGAGGATATAATGAGGAAGTAATCACAATAAGGGAAAGCGAGAACGTACCATGGCCTCCACGCCATTGAAATTCAAGATGTAGTCCTATGCTCCTGTTCAGTACGGATTCATCTGCCGAGCGGAAAACCTTTTGCGCACCGCATCGCCGACATAGACGATTGTCCTCACTCCGGCAGAGATCACGTTTTCAAGGTGTGGCCGTGAATTCGTCATCCAATCGCCAGTGCTCGCGAAATTGTCGTACACCTGGTCACTGGTCTCCTGCCAGTCGCTTTCAGCGCCGATCTTGGTTTTTAGCGAGGAGCTACCAAGGTAGGTCGACAGATCGGGAGGGTAGGCATCCGGGTTTTTGGCAAGAACGAAGTACACGTCATAATTTCCGGCTAATGGACTCAAGATGTCGTTATTGCAAAATGACTGTGCTTTCGAGCACGTAGACGTGGACCCTGTAGTGTAGCAAGACTGGATTTGATCACGACATCCTCCTGAGCGAGTGAAAGAGCTGTTGGCTGAGTTGATGGTAGACGTCGACACCAGTGCGTGGTAACTGTCACGACATTGGCTGAATTGTCCAATGAGAGAAAGATCGCGGGACTTACGGATTGGACGCTGCATAGCTGATGTATCCAGGATACTGTGACAGCGGATCCTGCGGCGCGTCATTAGTCTGATGCGCTGCACCGACATCGTTGTTTAGCGTACCGTCAAACCATCGCCAACACCGAGGACTTTGAGGTTGATAGTAGTGCCCGTGACCGTCCCGGCTGCTATCCCCGCGTTTTGTGTGAGGATGTAGCTGCCGAGCGCTCCGTCAGCAGCGGGAAACCATCATCGAAAGTAGACTACCGGACACTCACTCAGCAAGGGTGGGTCCGTAGTGCCCGCCGTACGATTCTGTCCAGATGGCGAACTCATTGGCCTGGAACTTGCTGAAGCGAGAATCGGCGAAGAATATTTGCAGGAACTAATAGAAATTAGCTCGAGTCGGTGGCGGAATGTGACCGCCGCACACACCTTCCAAATATCCTGTGCAGCCTGCGTAGACGTGCCAACAGTCGTTGTACCGTGCGAGAAGCCTACGCCAACTGGCTGATCAAGGTAAAGCCTGACACACGATGCGTTGATGGGCTGTGCATATAGAACCAAAAGCATCACCATCGCGACTCACATGTTTACCTCATTGTTCCAGGACTGCGGGTTGAGGGTGACACTGCTACTATCGTTGGTGATCCTGCAGGGACCATTCTCTTGAAATAAGCCGATCATGCTAGAGCTACCGGGCTGCGAGCTAATTTGAATTCCAAAATGGCATATCATGACGAAATCGAACGCACGCCGCCGTTTAACCAGATCGCAAGTGGCGCAGTGGATGAATTCTGGCGTGCTGCAAAGAACCAGAACCTAGGCACAGAGTTGTCATGGCGATTCGAGGCACGGTGATGTATGCGTACCATAAACTTTCGGAGGACGTCAGGTCTCCGTATCCAGAGGCTTGAAAAACGCCTGGAGTCGTTTCGCATACCCCGCTATTCTCGACCACACGCAGCTTGCCCGGAGTAGTTGCCGCAGGGACAATGGTAGCGTCAGCTTCGTGAAACCTCGGAAGAGTGGGTACTCCTCCAATAACTCCATCCACGATGGGAATTTGGCGGGCGATTACCAAGGGGATCGACAACAACGTGCATAAGACGGATAACATGGTAGGAGTAGACGAGAACATGGTCGCTCCTGCTGATGCCAAGGGAAGTCTTCGAAGAGCTCGAGCAGTCGAGGTCGGTTGCGCGGTGTATTTATACGTTGGGCACTTCCAAATGGACGATCATGTGTGCATGCGACGAAGCGAAATGGGTGGAGAACCTCCGCACAGTGTCAGCTTGCATGGTCGAGAATGCTGGAGCTTGGAGAATCTGCATCCTCGCATGTGAGGCATGGTGAACGACGCCTTCTATCTGTGAAAGCCACATGACTTCCAACATCTTCTACATCGCCTACGTCGTAAGCATATGGCTGAAGGGAGCGCTTCAATGTATGCATCTGAACGAATGTGCAGATAGTGTCAGCAGTGTAAAGATAGAAGCGAGCTAGAGACACTGCACAGCATGCTATTCAAGATGTTCACCAACCACATCGTTACCAAGCAGAGTGGTTCGGTAAAGTGCGCAAATTGATCCGAACTCGGAGTTGTGCATCCGTGTGGTTTTCGTGCCAGATCAGGTCTGGAATACCGCAACTACGACGGTCACCGGTGAGCAACCGGCACCACACCGCGAGGAGGGCGACTGCAGACAGCGAACCTTGACGACATTACTATCATTTGCATTTGTTTCGACCGGAGTCTTGATTGGGATGGTTCACACCGTTGGTCATGAAAGGCAATGTGCGCCGGTGTTTTTTCGGAGTACGTTATAGACAACTATCACTGAAGATTCCTGCTGCGTATTTCGATTAGTGTGACTGTACTCATCTAGAATGATCTCAGGAGAGCAAGAACGGTCCAAAGGCGCACCGAGGCAGTAGATGAAGGAAATTCGCGTGGCTGACACATCATGTTGCAGGACAGAGTTTTGCTCGCACTTCAGCAGCCGTGAAAGGGTGGATGAATATGTGTACGAGGATTACGAAGAGTATATATCTATAAGCGTACGCCAATGTTTGCCCTGCAGGTGACGAATCAGAAGAGCGACCCACACGAGTGTATGCGCTACTCACCTGTTAATCATAGCCTGTCTATGCACCTCAGCTTTCTTTGATAGTGCTCTGCTATCGCCCTGCAAGACTGCCACGACCTCCCTTGCCAATCTAGCATCCAACGTCGGTTCTGGCCTTTGTGCGCTCGCCCAGAGAATCCATTTGACACCGAACGCCGTCCTATGTCTCTCGCTCAATGCAATGGGTTTTTGCGTAATCTTTACAGACTTGCGCTGGCTAATACACTTCACCAGCGGCGAGGCTGCCAGAACAGCTTCTCTGAGAATAGGTAACGGAGGTGCGCGGGTCATGGTGTGGATGAGTGTGAGCATCCGAGTTATTGTCTGGTCGGCCTTGCCTCGCTTCCCGTCTCGCATAATCGTGTTGGAGAGGTAGTTGAGTAGAGGGTCCTGCGCTGGCGGTATCAGCATTAAAGGTCGCTTGGTGCCGAACGTCGGAGCAGGTAAGAGAGACTCAGAAGGATCGGCAACTCCTTCGAAGGAAGTCTTGCTCCCAGTAGATATTTCCCCAATTTCCGTGAGGGTTTCTTTCAGCGTATCCGAGCGTACTGCAGGTGTGGTGGACAGAGCTCGCCTTGACCCGAGCACTGCGCGTGACGTTGTCGCTCTTAGCGAAGCCAGCATTCTCCTGGGCAACAGGTCGTGAGGGCAATGTCGCCATAGATAATGCAGGTACGTACTGCTCTAGACGTCGGCAGAGATGCTTTTCGCTGTTGCGCGGTATTCGTTGTGGTGGGCAGGTCACAATGCAATAATTCAAGAATTCACGATAAACTAACTCCATTCCCGTCCAATCTAGGAAAATAACTATTTTCCCTCGCGCTCAGCTCATGTCCTCCATCTCGCCACGCCTACATACCTCAATTTGCTAGAACATCTCGTTCTCACCCTACACTCTTTCTTCAACGACATTTCAATTACCAAGAATCACCTTTTGAAAAGTCAATTGGCGCAGAAGAGCCGTGGAGCAATTGCGCCTGACAGACTTCGGGCATGGTCGACGACAAGTACATCGGTTTGGCTTTAGCCCTCTCAGGCTCTGTAGCAATTGGGACAAGCTTTATTATCACCAAGAAAGTACGAGCACAAGCGCACTGGCTCTTCTAGCTCTCTGGTATTGAACCTCCTGTGACAGGGATTAAACGATGCAGGAGACCGTGGAAACTACGCCAACGGCGCAGGTGAAAGTTTTGCGTACCTCAAAAGCCCCATATGGTGGGCAGGAATATCTACCAGTGCGTCAGAGAGCAACCCCTGCTTTGTCTTAGAGTGTTGACACAGCTCTCGATATATAGTGATTCTTGGCGAAAGTAAGTAACTACTTCAGACTTTGTCATTCCCACGTATGCCGCAAGTGAGCTTGAGGTGCTCCGAGCTCTGAACGACCTGAGTGTGATTTGGGACGCATTCTGATTCTACTCTACATTAGTCGCCAACTTTGCTGCTTACACATTCGCCCCGCCAATATTGATAACGCCGCTTGGAGCAGGCAGTGTGATTGTTGGGTACGTGTGTCAGTTGACGCCTGTTGCAACTTAGCTCATTCTGCCCAGTGCTGTACTTGCTTCATTCCTGCTCGGCGAAGAACTCGGACACATAGGTCGAGTAGGATGCACCCTCTGCTTGCTTGGTTCCCTGGTCATTGTCCTGCATGCCCCCGAAGACAAGGACATACAGACTGTGGACGAGATTCTCCATCTTTCAGTACAACCAGGTATATCCCTTGACACTTCAATGCGTATTTTGCTGATTTTAAACGAAAAAGGGTTCATGCTGTATTGCTTCACGGTCCTCGTATTCTGCCTGGTCATGATATACTCTGTTGCCCCAAAATATGGCCGTTCAAACCCTCTGGTGTACATCTCTATATGCTCCCTCGCCGGTTCTGTATCTATCATGGCGGTGAAAGGTCTAGGAATTGCGATCAAGCTTACTTTCGCCGGAAACAATCAGCTGGGTCACCCAAGCACGTATGTTTTTGCCCTGGTATCTGCAGGATGCATTGTAGTTCAGATGAACTACTTCAATAAAGCATTGGATTTATTCTCTACCAATGTGTACGTCCTCTCTTTTGACAATAGACCTGTTTTGACACTCTCAGCATAGCGTGAATCCGTTGTATTACGTCGGCTTCTCCACGGCTACCATTGTAGCGTCAGTGATTTTATTCCAAGGTTTTAACACAACCGATCCCGTCAACTCCATATCACTCCTTGCCGGTTTCGCCATCACATTTCTTGGAGTCCATCTACTGGAAATCTCGCGCAAGCCCGCCGGAATGCACGGTGCAAACGGACACTCAGCTTTGGAGGGTGGACTCATGAACCCTCGGTTGAGTTTAACTGGTCGCATGTCGATAGACGGCTGGAACGGCGTCGGCAACACTCCCATTGGAGGTATATCAGCACCCACGTCCGGTCACGTACGCCGAGGATCGGGCAGGCAAAGCACGACGCTGTTCAACGCGTTGGAGGAAGACGACGATATAGACGCCGTCGTTTTGGAAAGGCTGGCTGAAGCGGACGAAGAAGACGAGCTCGAGGCAGACGAACGGACTCATTTACACTCTGATAGACACGCACGCTCTGGCTCACGAAGTGGAAGCAATTCACCGCGTGGTGTGGTGGGCGATCCGAGAAGAACCCCTCGCTAGATAATATGGATGTGCACTGTATACGTGTTTTATACTGCATGGACTTTGTCACGTACTATTTAATACGGTAACTTACATAGTTTGGAGTCGATCTAGCGGTGAAACCACTGGGTGGTCGCTGGATGTTATTGGATAAATGGATGCTCCTCACAACGAGTGTTGAACGTTTGAAACTGCAGCTCGAGGGGAGCATATGGAAGCCCCTCCTTCGCAAAGCCTATTTGTAGCCCGCATAGCAAAACAGGCCAGCCACACCAGCTAGACACCGTGTCAAAGGATACTCAAGGCAACGGCATGGCCAATGGCAAACTTGTTAGTGCCAGCGCGTGTACAAGCGGACTTTGGATTGAACTCAATATATTCCCCATTTAAACCAAATTGCCTTCAACGCCCCCACCCCCCTCTCTTCGTCTTGCTCCCTCTCACCTCTCTCTCAAACCACCAACACCTCGTTCAACATGTCCGACGACGAAGGCGGTGGTAAAAAATCTGGCTATCGTTTGGAGTACGCGAGCAGCGCTCGCGCCAAGTGCAAAGGTGAGTTTCGACCTCTCGCTCGAACGACTGGGTTCGTCGACGGCGCGGTTGGCCACAACGCTGACTTTCGCGTCTTTTCGTGTCATACTTGACTGCTAGGACCTAAGCCATGTAACGGTTAGTCTCAAAGCATGTTTCGCTGTGGATACGCCCTCTGACGCTGTCTGGTGTACAGGCACTGCCATTGCAAAAGGGGAGCTGCGCTTCGGTTCCCTCGTTGACTTTAGGGGAAACACGTCCTTGTACGTACACATCTCATTCATTCAACATTATACCCTGCGTGGAGTGCTTTCTGCGGGTGCGCAACACCGCCACGCGTTCATCCTTCTGGCTCCAACGAATGTTGCGTGGCGCTATAGTGTTCCCGGCGGTTCCTTGAATGCATACATTGATACTGGATCATCTTTCCCTAGTTCCTGGCGTCACTGGGGATGCGTCACAACTAAAATTCTCTCCAACATGAAGAACTCGTTTGACGAAGCCGATGAGCTCGACGGTTTCGATGATCTCGAAGAGAAAGACCAGGAGAAAATCCGCAAGGCGTGGCAAGAAGGTCATGTCGCCGACGAAGACATTCCAGAGAGTGCTCGCAAGCCGGACGGCGAAGAGGGTGACGAGGAGGACGACGCGAAGCCTGCCAAGGCGAAGGCAGCTGGAAAGGCCACCAAAAAGGACGCGAATGATGGTCCCGGCCTGTTCAAGCTTGAATACGCGACTTCTGGACGCGCTAAATGCAAGGGTATGTTCATTCTCAGTTCGTTTTGTACAGATGCTAACAGGCAATTGTATGCTAGGTGGCTGCGATGGTGAGCTGGAGAATCTTGCAAAAGAAAAGTCGTCTAACATTAACTTGCTTTGATAGAACCCATCGTGAAAGACTATCTCAGACTGGGGCTGGAAGGGGAATTCCGTGGCAATAAAGCGTAGTATGTCTACAACCTTCGCGCGTTGATATATCCTGACTGTCCTCACAGCTCGTATCAACACTTCGGATGTGTCCCCGACGGCGTGATCGCCAAGCTGAAAAAATCCTATGCGCAGCCAACAGAAATTGAAGGCTACAGCGATTTGCAAGATGCTGACAAGGAGAAGGTTCAGCGGGCATGGGACGAGGGAGCTATTCCTGAAGATGACAAAGGTCCGGGTGAGCCAGCGGCTGGCCTGGCACCGAAGAGGGCTCCCGCGAAGAAGGCAAAAAAGAGTGGTGAGGACGAGCCTCCGAAAAAGAGGGCTAGGAAGGCTAAGGTAACATCTACGTTGACGTATCTCGAGCTTGTTGACTCACATTGTGTGAATGGCGCAGGCAGACCAGGACGACGAAGAGGAAGAGGAGGAAGAGAAGCCCAAGGTTAACCGCGCAGCTCCTAAAAGAGCCGCGGCGACCAAAGCAAAGGCTGCTGCGAAGCAAGAAGACTACGACGAGGAAGAGGACGAGGAGGAAGAGAAGCCGAAGTCTAAACGCGCGTCCGCCAACAAGACCCCGGCGAAGAAAGAGAAGGCTCCTGCGAAAGCTCCCGCTAAGAAACGTGCCAGCAAGAAGGAGGCCGACGACGAGGAGTCTGGTGAGGATTTCGGCGCGGAGATTGATGCCGTTAGCGGGGATGAAGACGAGGAAGAGGAAGAAGAGAACAGCAAGAAGCCAAAGGTTGGACTTGTCTCATGCTCATCTTGCCCGTCCGTCTTCTGACTTCCGTGTGTTCACTAGCGTGCTGCCGCTCCCAAAGCTTCGTCGTCGAAGCCTGCCTCGAAGCCGTCTTCTAAACCTGCCTCGAAGGCAAAGAAGCCCGCGGCCAACACTGCCAAGGCGTCCTCTTCGCGCAAGAGGAAGCAGCAGGACGACGATGACGATGACAACGCGTGAGCTCTGAATGCTCTCACCTGAAAATTAGCCGAATATGAACACCCCTCCTTTCGTGCGTTGACGGAAGCTCGCGCTGACTGTTGTTATCGTGCTATGTGTTACCGTGCTGATGTTGTTTGCTAATGCTTTCTACGATGTACCTTAGTATGAATCACTGATATTTGATTGTTGCAGTTGTGCACTACGGTTGGAGACTGCCTGGCAGAAAGTAGGGGTTATTCATTGGAAGAGTAAGTTCACATCCCACTGTCCCGAACAGATAGAAAGTATAGAACGGTTGGCCTGCTATGTGGTTGAATACGAGCCTGATTTCCTAAAGCGCTAGCTAGCTAGCTATCGATGTAGGTAGTAATCGTACGCCGCCTGGTCTCTAGCTACAAGCTCTACGCTTTGGGAGACAGCTGTTCGTCGCGAGACCATGCAACAAATGCCTCCCAGCGTAATTGGGCGGTGGAATCTGCTTCCCTTTGAGAGTGAGGAAGCGAAAGTGATCGTTTACGAGTTGAAGAGCGACGATCTCCTTTTGATGCGGGTTTTGTTGCAAAGCCAGCTGCAACGGATGAAATACTTGTGGCAGCATATCGAGCATGACATTGCCCACACCGAGGAAGGCATCCACTACCTGTGCCCGAGCAAGTTTCACTTCAACAACAGCGAGTACGTAGCGTTGAGTCTCGTCGCCGTCTCCTTCTACGAACGCCATTGACACAAGGAAATCCGGGTAACGATTCGCTTCAAGCGTCAACTCAACGGAGGAAGAGGTATGTGCGGAATGGATGTGTGTAAAGATTGATGCAGACGGGGAAGTTGCCACTTTCGGTTCTGCAACAAGCTCCCGAGGCCTACATCTTGCGGGTAGGGTACATAGTCTGCGTCTTGTGCAGATTCCAGATCCCGACGTTTGATTTTCTCGTCAGGCCTTCGTACAGGTCATGTTCTCTATCTTGACGATGGCACGATGCACTCTGAAGAATTGCAAGGTTGTTACTGTAATTGAGAGCATCTGGTTCCAAGCTTTCTTACAGTAATTAAGCCACCCACGTTAAGTACTGCGGCCCGTGTGACGTTGGTATTTTACTTCCGTCTTCTAATGTAACCAACCACCACTCGCTGTACTCCGTTACAGGTTCTTTTTCTTGCCAGCATTACTGGGCTTGTACACAGGTACGTGCAAACAAGTTTGCTCCTGGAGGCTGGAGTTGATCGTGTTTGCTTCTGAGGTATTGGATGCGAAATGCTCTTACCCACCGGCCTCAATATCCCCGCCGTCATGTTTGGGCCTCCGAACGGTCGTGATTACAAGCTTGAGGTACGTTGTTGGTTTCTTGCAGCTATAACTGTATCTTTCAAATCTTTTGCACTGGATAGGATTTTGAACGCTCCATGTCGCAACAACCTCTCCCTGCAAGCAATTTTCCGCGAATCTTGCTCCCTGACGCAAGAACAAAATACATTCCCCCCATTCTCCGGCTCGGATGGATTATAGATTATTTCAAGCTATTCGACATTCTGAACGAGCATTTTCCGAGTTTAGTGGTAATAATTTCGAGCAAAAAATTGCCAATGACGAGGACAGCGAGGGCGACGAGGATGAGACTTCGGCGAACGGAAATGAGAAGGGTGAAGAGCGGCTCAGACCCAGCTATTTGCGAACATTCTCCAGTCGCGAGCTTCACGACGCCATCTGTCGCAAGCTCGGTGTGCATGTCGAGGATGACGAGCTTCTATTCATCGAGCCCATGTTTGATTCACAGTGTAATTTCTCTATAGGCTTTACAATCAGTCATAACTACAAGGGGACTCTCAAGAAGGACATCATATACGTGACATGTGCGGCTTGAAGGAGGAACCTAAGTGGTACTTGGACCGCATGGAGTGGTATTGGACGAGGCGTCTGCCTAAGGTACACAGGAAGGATTAGGTACGGCACTCAGTCAGCTCTCGATGGTTTAGTCGACTCACTATGCGGCTTTCTCAACAGGTATACCCAGAATTTTTCATTGCCCGGAAGGAGTCCTAACATGTTGTTACTTGTACAGCACGCCCGAGTGCTGATGCTAATTGCATCGGGACCGTTACCCACCGGCCTCGATATTCCTCGCACCGTCTTGCTTGGGCCTCCGAGCTGTCGTAATCACAAGCCAGAAGTATATTGTTGGCCTCAGGTATCTGATGCTACCTCAACAAATCCTTCTATACACGATAAGAGTTTTCACACTCCATGGCGCAGCACCCTTTCGATCGCCTTTCGCAAATCTTAACCCCCAGCGCGGCTTTGAAGGTCATCACCCTTCCTCTCCGTTATGGGTGGATTATAGGCCACGTCAAGCTATCTAATATTCTCAACGACCATTTCGCGGGGCTTGTGGTGGTGACCGAACAGCCGGATATTTTCTTTCTTTCGAGGAAAGCCAAAAGTGGTCGACAAGGTGGACAAGGACGACGTGAACGATCGAACTTCAGATGATGGAGTCGACGAGGACAACGAGGACGATCAAGTTTTGTGTAATGGAGTCAAGGAGGGCAACAAGGTACCAAGGCCGCTTGCGCGCAACTATACGGAAACATTCACGAGAGAGACGCAGTTTGCAGACATTCCCATTTTAAGCAGGCGCGAAAAAAAATCGAATTCTCATTGTATTCCGAAAGCGCTGTAAGCTTGTCGCAGACATTCCCTGATAGTACTTACTCTTTCGTTGGTAAGAAGTCAGAGACCTGGCAGTCCCTGACTTGGTCGGCAAAAACGTCGGAGAAAGGTGTGTAAGCGCCGCACCTTTCTACACGCAAACGCCCTATTACTAGCTACAAGTGGAGACACGCTTTCTCGTGTCTTGCTCAGGTCTGGTGCTCTGGCATTTTTGACAATGTTTGCTTCGAGTCTTACAGGCGCAACCGTTAACGTTTTAACCCCTGCCAGCACTGCGCAAAGAATTTGAGTAGGAACAATGCTAAATTTCGGACTTGAAGTCTCTCAATCTCTTTAGCCTACCCGAGGATGCCGTTCTAGTATCTGGCCTCGTCCTTCCCTCCAGACATTCGCGTCCGGTATAGAAGCCCAATACTAATATTGTGTCCGAGTCCAATCAACGACGGGAGTACTTCTTCGATCGTCCAGCAGGCGTGCCACGCAAATGTGATAGATATATTGAACATCAGTGCCAGCTGCATTGTTATACAGCGCAGCGATACAACTGCTTCTCAATACCTGCAGAAGAACTTATTGCTGGCTCTCAGCCAGGTTAGTCTAGGTCGATGGGATTCCAGCTAATCGGCGCGTGAGGACGGTTATTCAACGCCGCCATATCTTCTTCCGAGATCGTAAAGTCGTACACGTCCGCGTTTGACACGATGCGCTCTGGGTTCTCGGACTTGGGGAGAGGGATGAAGCTGGGAAGTCAAGAGTGCGTTAGCGGAGGTGATTGCAGGTATGGAATGCGATTCCCACCCTCGCTGAAGGGACCAACGCACGAGTACCTGGGCGGGGTGCTTGTTGACCTTGTTTGATTTGCTTAGCACGAGGACAATAGAGGATATACACGACGAAAAGTCTTACCTTCTTGGAAACTTCACGGAGGACAGGGTCGCTAAAGTCACCTCGTACGAGGGGGCAATAAGCTTCAACTAGGATACCATTGCGCTCGCAATAGTCGACAATGGTTCCTTGCGTGCAGAAGGGATGCAACTATCGTTTGAACACACAGTAAGCATAGTTTGTTATCGATATGCCTTACATTGGCAAGTACCTCGATCTGGTTCACGGCGGGTGTTTCCAAGCCGGCTTCGCGTATTTCCTCAATGTGCTTGACGTTGCTAGATAAATAGTATCGGTCAATGTTGAGAGCGTATGGCTTTGCCAACGTGGAATGAACGAACAAATTTGAGACTCCTACGTCGCGTATCTTTCCTTGGGCTTTTGCGTCTAGGAGAGCCTTCCAAATTTTGAGGCGGGACTCTTTACCTCCGTGAGGGCTGTGGATGAGGTAAAGATCAACATAGCCTGTTTATATATGCAATCAGCTGTGTCGCCAAGTCAGATAGGTCAGAAGACACGAACCAAGGTCGAGCCTGGCTAACGATTTCTGGATGGACGTGGCTGGATCGGCAGCTCCGCCAAGGATCTTTGTAGCTATCGTAATCTCAGCACACCGAGTTCAAAGAAGATCGAGGCTGGTGGCACTCACTAACAAAGATCTCCTCCCTCTTGATACCACTGTTGCGAACGGCCTTACCAACGGCGTCTTCGTTCTTATACATCTCAGCAGTGTCGATATGACTGGATGTTCCAAGTTGATTACTGTGACGTCGCAATAATTACAAGGGCAGTTGACATTACCGGTAGCCATGTTTGAGTGCTGCAATGATTGCAGGAACAGCGTCGTTGTTCCTGTACACACCCAGCCCTAGTCGTGGTATCGAATGACCTGAGAGAAGGTAGTAGTTAGCTTGATAAAAGATGATGTATTGAGTGGTGTATCTACCAGAAGGCAGTTTCGCAGTGGAGGCGATGGTAAAGGACATGGTGGTGAGAGTGAACAATCGCAGCGGCTGTGAGAGACAAGTCGTGGTGTTTTGCGCATCAACCTTCAAAGCGCGGTATTTTTGAACATATTTGCTTACTACGCATGATGAGCGTACGCGTCATGGCGCAAATCCCGTAAATCTAGCGGCAAGGATAAGATTAGATATCAGCGGGCCGGTTCCGGCGGAGAGTTCATTGTTCTCACTTTATGAGACTATATCTCAAAAAACCACGGCTCGAGTTCAAAGTTATTGGAACCCATTCAAATTAATGTGATAAGTCACTGACTTGTCGGGTTGCGTCTCAGAATCCGACTTCAGCTTACAAGAAAGTAGCAGTAGGAAATGTCTGAGACGTCCTCTTATTGATCAGTTTGCATTTAAACCTGTTGTACATGCAAAACCGTTGAATTCTTTCTTCTCGGCAATACAAAACGGTTATGCCTGTCAGACGAAATGAGCAGTGGGCCGAATGATTCACACAGAACTGCCTAAGCAGCTCACCTATTCCTTCCTCTGCTTTTTGGGAAAGCGCCTAGTCCAATACTTACCGGTCCAAATACCACTTAGGTTCCTCCTCTAAGCCGAACATGTCACATATTTTCGCAATGATGTCCTCCTTGAAAGTACCATGCGCTCGATTGATAGATGGCGTCGTGAAGCTTGCGCCAAGAATCTTCTTGAATAGCTGGGTCTAAGTCGCGGCTTTTCGAACTTGTCATTTCCATTGTCCGACGCCTCAGATCCCACGCTCGCCATCCTCGTACCTCTTCTTTATCCGGAAAATGGACCTGGATACATGGACATCACCACGCAGCATAATGGTTGTACTAACAATCTCCTGAGACAAATGCGGGCTGGACCATGGCTATAGCCCCTCGCGATGACAAACGTCCCGCTTACCTTAATCGAATCGGGCCTCTTGACTGAGGAAACGCAAGAGGCATGCCTCTAAATACTACTCAACGGCGATAGGGAGCCTTAATCCTTCAACATCGTAGACTGGGAGCCCACACGCAAAGTTCTCACAGACGCGTACGTTTGGCCTCTCATCCTTTTCCACAGCAGCCACGAGCGACCTGATGGTGCCGTTCAATTTCGGTAGCTCTTGAGGGAGGTTTCTTGGGTCAAGATGGATGAGTACGCGATTGTGCATGGGAGCTCTCCGAATCGCGCTCAAGAACTCAAGTGTCCGAGGGTCACTAGGAGGTCCGGCGACAATGTACTGTGAAGAAACACCGTTAGCCGTAAAAGTTGAAGAAAATCAGGGAGACATACCTGTCGGTAGCCGTTCTCGGAGAGCATAGCACCGCTGACCATAGTCGCTAGAGCAAACGGCGCTTGGTCTAACAGTTGTGAGTTCGATCGTAAGATGCTCTCCGCTTTTTCTCGATATTCGACATGCCTGTCTTCAGCAAAATGTGCTAGGCGTTGAAGGTTATAGATTGTCACCGAGGCCGCGCTAGGTTCAGCGCCATCCTATCTCCACCGCTCTGAGATGAGCTCGCCGTTTGAGAGGACTGCTCAGGATATGTACATACCTGCGCATCTTTCATACGCACGAGGATGTGCGGGTCCGGCGCGGAAGCAAAGTATCCGCCGCCATTCTCATCGTAAAAAAGCTCGTCTTGCTTCTCTTGCAAACGGATCGCCCACGAGACGTATTCCTCCTTCCCGCTAGCCTCGTATAGGTCCAGCAGGCCTAACAGCACTTGTAAGATACACCAACGCCACAAATCCTAGATGGCGTTCACCTTGGATCAGGAATGCGTAATCATCCGCTTGACCGATGGGACCAGGGCCCTCTCGGTAGCTTCTTCGCAGTTCGCCTGTAGTCTGGTCGTATAAATGTTTGCGAAGAAAACTAGCAGAGGCCTCTGCAAGGGAGAGTGTCCTGTCTTGGTAGCCCTCAAGAATCTCTGCTGCTTTGGCAAGTCCTGAAATCTGGACAAACAGATCAGTGAAGCATTGAGAAAATACATGTGGAAAGCTCACCATCAACCCGTTCCAGCAAGTGAGAATCTTGTCATCCAGGTGAGGCCTCGGTCGATACTTGTCGCGGTACTCCTTGAGCTTGGCAAGACATTCTTCAAGTAAGGGCTGGATCTTGTCGGGTGAAGCGTCGAAATGCTCTGCAGTGTCTTTGACGGACTGTGCGGTGTACAGAATATTCTGATTGTTCAGAACTCGGCTTAGTTTATCCATACTATGCTATGAGCTGTGATATCGCTCTCACCTGTCCGGTCAGATGGCCTTCGATGTCATGCTTAGGATCACAATTCCCGCCTAGTTTCACCCCAAAGTGGTATCCAAAAATTGCAGCTGTACCCTCTCCTAGAATCTCATCCAGCTGTTCGGCGGTCCAAGCGTAAAATGCACCTTCCTTCTTTACTGTACTATCGTGTGAGGGGAAAGAGTCGGCATCCTCCGCACTGTAGAACCCTCCTTCGGAGCTACGTAAATCACGGGAGACGTAGTCGATAATATCGATAGCCATAGCTTCCAAAGTTTTGCGGTGGGAAGAAGTGAAAGGGAGAAGGATGGCGAGTTCGAGTGCGGATGAGAGGAGCTGTGCCTCGTCGTATCTGTGCTGAAGCTCTCGGCGTATGTAGCGGAGATATGTTATGTATACTCACAGCATTTTTTCGACTACGTATTGGTAGCAATGTTTTCGGTGGGTAAGGCTGAGAATTACTGAGCAAGCTTACTCACAGTGCGGCACGTGCCAGTGGTCATCCACAGAATATCTTGAAAATCCCCCGCCAACAACATCTCGGATACCTCCGTTGTAAATCTTGACCATGGTATGAACAGACATATCCTTTGCTTTGTTTACCAGTTCCCTTTCTCTAGTATCGGTGCTGCTCTGATGCAGAGAAGCGTACCGTGCAAGAAAATGTATCGTCTGAGCTGGACTTGGGAATTTGGGTGCTCCTCCAAATCCGCCATGTTCTGTGTCAAAACGTCGTGTCAGATGCTTACATATCGTGGATGTAGCTTCTGCGATAGAAACAGGGCTTTCGCTTGGAGCGATCTAGAGCGGTGTCGGGACTAATGTCAATAAATTATGGCGAATGACATTTCGTACCTTTGACGAGACCTGCAGCGAATTAATGACTTGTTTCCCGTTTTCTCTGACTCGTTCTCGATCTTCCTCCCATCTGACACAAAATTGAGCATCATGCACAGCCACTCTTGTGCCATGATAATACATACAGCTCCGATAATTTGCTGAGGACTCCCCTGAACCGCCCCTTGGGAAAGTAGGTCTGTGAATGATTGGTCCATTCATTTCAGACACCGTGAACTCTTTAGATCGAAGCCTTACTCCAGCAAAGAACGGATGCAAATCCGGTGTTAGCCCTGGGTGTTCCCATTGTCAGCGTAGTAATCACAGACTACTGAGAAAAATGGAACTCACAAACTGACAGCGGCCAGCCTCCTCCGCCTGAGGTGGCCTGCAAAAAGGTCATATACAGCCGGTCGACATCAGGTCGCTCCTCCCTGTCGACTTTAATGTTGATAAATCGTTGATTCATCATTCTCGCCGTTGTTTCGTCCTCGAAGCTTTCGTGAGCGAGGACATGGCACCCTGAGCACACACAGCGTTCACCTGTGTCAACGAGATTGAAGCCCGCATATGTACTCACAGTGACACGCAGAGTAGCCGACCTATATCAAGAGTGAGAGACAGTAAACACTACACGTGAGAGCTTCTTACTGAGAGAAAGATGGGTTTATCTTCTTGCTTGGCCTTCTCAAAGGCTTCGGGACCCCATTCGAACCAATCCACCTGTGGAAATCAAGATATGCTAAGTTCTGCGGTAAAAAGATTTCAGTGTTGGCTGTAAGTACTGGATTCTCCGCGTGTTGCAAGAGATATGGGCTCTTGGAGTTCGCAAGTCTGTTGAGATGGCGAGTCGTATTTGAGGTAGACATCGGTCGGTGTCGGATGTTGGTGAACGTTAAATGAGGCTTTGTGACTCTGTGCAGTAAGAGAACTATGGTCGATGTAGCACGGAACAAGGACATATCATGCACAAGAGGAGGCTCAAGAGAGCGTCGCGGTCCATACAAGCACTGCTAGTAGCAGTGGGGAGCCTGAGTGGCTACGTTGGTCCGACATTTGCCCGGCTCGACCACACATACGTGGTTGATCGTATCGAGATCCGTTATTAACTCGACGTCCACACCGACTTGCTCGTAGCCACAACTCATCCTCAAAACCTCGTTCGTCGCCATCTTCGACGAGCATAACCCACTCTCAAAACATACGCTTTCTATTTCTAGCCTAAACACAATGTCTTTCGTCGATGAGATCCTCAAGATTCCCCCAGTGACGCGCTTTCTTTGTGCCTCGTCTCTCGCCGTCTCCCTCCCCTCAATGCTCTCGATAATCTCACCGTACAAAATCATCTTCGTGAAAGAATTGGTGACGAAGAGACTCCAGGTCTGTAACATGACATATCCCCTAAGCTGACCTGTGCTGATAACTTGGCCACAAGATCTGGAGGTTATACACGAGCTTCTTCCTTGGAGGTCTGTTCATGCACCGCTAACGACTAGGTATTACGGGACTCACAGTGTCTGGTCAGGCTCGGGTCTCAATTACCTCTTTGACTTTATAATGCTTTAGTGCGTACGGTGTTTCTCTATATATACCCTGATTTACCGAACTCGCACATCTCTGCTGCACAGTCGCAACTCGAACGAACTCGAAGCAGCCCATTTCATGGGTCGTTCCGCAGACTACGCATGGCAGCTCATCTTCGCAGCAGCCTCAATCATCGTACGCTCCTCTTCTTTTCCCCTTTTCCACTCACACTCAGCACTGACACCCCCTTTCTGTTGGCCAACAGGGACTCAACCTTCCCCTCCGAACAGCTGTGTTCACACGACCCCTCCTCGTCTGCCTCACATACCTCACTTCCCGTCTCGCCCCTCCCGGTACTCAAACCTCCCTCTTCGGCCTCATTACCATCCCGCTTCTCTACTTCCCTTACGCTCTCATCTTTCTCGACCTCATCACGGCCGGTCCCGCTGCTGCTGCAGCGAGCGTGACAGGCGCGATCGCGGGTCACGCGTGGTGGTGGGGTGTGTACGATACGAGGGTGCTTGCAGAGTACGGGAGGGCGCCGGGGTGGATGAAGAGGCTAGTTGGACAGCCGAGACAGGGAAGTGCAAGCGGGGGAACGGGCGGTGTGCATGTCATTCCTCCGAGGCAGCGGGCAGCGGCGGGTGGTAGCGCTCCAAGCGGATATTCTTGGGGAAGCGGACAGAGGTTGGGCAACAATTAGTGTTTTGGTGAGAAATGGTGATTGCAATGCGCTTGTTATGTAAGAGTAATTTGGATTCATCAGACTCAATCATTCGTATGGCTATGTATAATGGGTCAGGCTTTGAAAATGCGATCATTGTTAGCTGGAAGCGGACATGATTCTATCATCATCATGTACAGCGGTATGGGCACATTGGAGACTACCTGTGGCATAAAGACTTCTCAACCGCACGAGCCCCAACGTACACAACCAACGCGACAGCTGATCCAACGAGAATACCGATATCACCAGTACCCGACGCCGCAATCGGACCAGTGTACCACACCTGGGACATCGACGGCACAATTATCCCCACTGCGCAGCTAAAAGCGAAGACAGCGGCGGCACCTGGAGGAAGGAGTCGAGGTTGATGCAGATGGAAAGGTCGTAGTAGGAGAAGTCATTCCGGCGGAAGATGAAGTGTTCGGAGAGGATGATCGTAGCGAAGACGGCTGACCAGTATCCGATGATACCTGTGTGTGGGTATTAGGGATGTTGTGAGTGCGCGGGACTTGTGCAGAGATCGGCTTACTGAGGACGTCAACGAACGTGGCGTAGAAATGCGTTGCTCCCACGATGGCAACTGGAATAAGGCTGAGAAGAAAAAGGATTTAGCCCACAAGACAAAAGCTGCATATGTGCGAGGGAATAACATCAACTCACATCGCCTCAGAAACAATCGCAAAGATATACCTTGGCACCTTTGCGAACCACGGCGTGATAGTCATTGCGCTTGAGCCAAATGTGTACATCGTCGGTGCACATGCGCTTGGGATCGTCAACGCCAAAAGGACGGTCAGGAACTTGCCGAAACCGCCCAGGGGTGACAATACAGCTTCGATAAGCCCGCCAACGCTGTTGCCTTCTGCGAAGCCCGTATTCCAGGAATCGTTGAAAGGGGCTGAGGCGGAAAAGACGGCGCCGAGGAAGTGCGCAGTGAGCTGTTGTTGTTTTGTTAGAATAGGCTCGCGGATATGTTGAGTTCGAAACATACTTACACTGGCTGTGAAGAAGCCGAGGTATGTGTATATGAAGATACGTTTGCTAGGAAGCATTGTGTGAGATCGGGGTGTCGAATGAGACCGCAATGAGCTTTACCTCGATGCCTTCGAGTTGTGGTAGACACCATAGTCAGGAGTCATAGTGCACCAGCTCAATACGCTTGACGCAGTTGTGGTAGCAAAGGTGATGACCTTGGCTCGAGTCACAGGTGCACTGGGTGGTGCATTGACAAGGTGCTTTCCGCCGACACCGAGCATGATAATAAACGTGATCACGTTTGGAATCCAAGCCACGCTTTCATATCTGAAACGAGAAGATCAACATCGTTCTCGGTGTTAGGCTCTGCGATGCTCACTTATGTATGATGCTGTATCCGAAGAAGGTAACCTTGAGTGAAGAAACAAATCAGCGGCTTGGGAATCAAGAGATCTACATTTTCACTGACAGCTAATGATATGAGACTGATAATCACAATCCCGAGCGTGTCGTCAAGGTGGCTTGACACACTAGCAAGCGTCTGGCCACCGATGATGCAATTCAGGATGAGGAAACCTTGCATTGAGAATACGTTAAGAGCGCTCGGAATGATTGAGCCGACATATCTGTCCGTTATTGGTTTTTCTAAGGCGTATCTTTGAGAGGAGATGCACATACCCCCAAGAGTAACGGGCTTGTACCATGGAGCGCATTCCAAGTTTGGGACCGAACACCGCGCTACATTCGACAATGTGAGAAAATAACAGCATACCTCCAAGAGCGACTGGAGACTTACAAATATGCTGGCACAAAACATGAGCTGTCCCATGTCAGTAAAGCACAAACTTAACACCCGATTTTGTTCCAAGGCTTACATGATGTCGACAACTGTCAAAATTATCAACGCTTGCTTCACTCCGAGACCGAAGAACGCTGGTCCTGCTGCGCCAGTGCCCAGCCTGAGTACAAGGGTAAGGTCCATCAGGGTGTCTAATGTGATTGTGACCAGAATTGGTACGCACCCAAGGACGTTCATGTTTGCAGAGAACCAAACAAAGAACATCTGGAACAGTTTCGTGTCCGTCCGCAACTGCGGCGGGATGGGGTCAATCCTAACGACTCGCAAAACGATGAGCATCACCTGTGCGTAACTGTATACAACCACCACTCACCCGGTCGTCTCGATTCCATACCGCCTTGAGAAAGCCGTAAGCTTCTCGAAGCGAGTGGTAGGCTTGTGTTCGTCTTTGTTGAGAACGGACGAGCTGGTCTCTTTTCCACCGTCGGAAACCCTGTCATCTGTGTGTATGGTGCTCATACCTGGCTATGCTACTGGACGGCAAAGGTGACGAAGATGTGAGCGTGGCGTAGCACGATGTTCTTATACGTATCGTCCCAACACGTGAAACTGAGTATCAGGCATTGGCCCAACCAGGTTCACTCATCGGAAAGATGGAAGGAAGTCGACGAACGGCATGTGCCAGACCTTGAATCCAGCACACGGCAGCAGAGAGTTGGCGCGAGACAGAGTCGGTATGTTTTGTCGCGGCTGTTGTTACTGGTGTGGGCGTAGTGAGCAGACATCCCAACTGCAGTGTCGACGTCGTCCGTTTCGTTCCAAGTTCATCATGATCAGCGAAGAGATGTTTTCGGAGGTAAGCGCCCATTGCCTTGATTCGTGAGCAACCGCCTTGTGACCACTCAAGAGTACTCACGACCGCTACCCCCACCATCTTGAACCGTCGTCGCCGTCTGTCGCAGCGAGGAGTGCTCGTATCAGAGGGAGGAACGTAAACGAGTGTCAGCTGGCCAGGCGAGCGGTAAGTCCGCTCCAATTTTCATCACCCAGGTCCAAAACGGCCGCAACCTTATTACATACCCCCAGCTCGCCCTTCCATCTCCCAGCGCACTCTCTGCAACGCTCACTACCACCTCCACCATCGTCTCCCATCTCGAGTTCTGAAGCACGTCCAGCATGTCGGGGCCTGGTATAGTCGTCCCTGGGTCTATATTATCCATAATACATTCCACCCCTATCGCCGGTTCAACCCCTACGGCATCCGTTGAACCCAGCACAGCAGCATCCACATCTTCATCTCACTCGCATGCAGGAGCTATTGCAGGAGGCGTCATCGGCGGTATAGCCCTGCTCTTAGCCCTGATTGGCGTGTTCGTGTACTATCGCTACAGGAGGAGGTCTGCTCCCTATCACGCTCGCAGAGGGCGTGGGCCGGTAGCCGCAGCCGATGTACCCAAGTCTGCCGACGTCTTTACTGGCGTGGATACACTTGTTGGTGATGATGCATCGAAGACGGGCCCGAAGCGTTCCGTCTCATACGGGTCCAAGGTTGGCAGATACGACAGCTCTTCGAGTATTGGGCATGGCCGTCCGTCAATGAGCTATGAAGACAGTCAAGCACAGACACCAACGACTCTTCAAGGGCACAGATCAATGGACTCCATCGAAAAGCCTTCAGAGATGCCACTTGATTACATGCCTGCCTTACCTGCGAACGCAAACAGTATACGGGGGCGTTCAAAGTCGGTGATAGACCAAAGTCGGGCTGCAGCATTGGCTGCGCTCGACGGAAATGGCACACCCACCTCCCGGTCGCAGTATCCTCCCGTTCCCGCCCGACGATCGGAGGACGCGCGCACCAGTTGCCCAGAGTCGATGATGCAGCTGGGCAGGTCCGAGTCGATGACGCGTGGAAGCAGAGTCTCGAGGCGGGCTACGAGAAAAGCCGTGCCGAAGTACGACGGCGCTGAGCTTTCGAACCCTACTTCGCCTACCTATTCGACCAACACTCCCGACTCGGCCAACAGTGCTGATGATTCGAGCGCAATCTTGCACGTAACGCCGTCCATGTCTCGCGAAGACCTTGTCGCGTCTGGCTTCGGGATTCCCGAACTCAACCATAAGTCGAGCTTTGGCAACAAGGCAATGCATTACCTGATTCCAGACCCGCCGCCCCGCCCAGTTGAGTGATGATTGTGAGAAAACCAGGTTCTACTTGTTGCTAAGTAAGCATTGTACAACTGTGTTCAACGTCAAATCTGACTTTTCTAATACTCGTAGTTCTGTCACCTGCGCATATATGCCCCACTTCCTTTCTTCCACATTATTCAACATTTACGGACTGCTTCCATACATTCTCTCGAGGCTCTCGCTTCATTCCTACTACTTCCCATCCCGGCATGAATCGTTTCAACCTCCTAGCTTGGTTTAGTCGGCACAGCGTATTCCACTCTCGTCATACTCCGTGTTATTGTCATCTCTCTGTTGCTACTGTTCAAGACAGTTCCGGATAGCGTTGCTTAATCGTTACCTCCGCTCCATGACCCTCGTCCATGCAATTACCTGCCTTTATTTATATCTTCACGACGATCACAAGTTTTGCAGCCATAATCTTATATGTCTATACTCTTCCCCTCTTGTACTCCTAAACCTCCCGTTTATACAGCCAACAACAGTCTCAAGGTGAGAACATCGTCACTTGTCCAATGTTTGCATTTTGAGCTGCCACCTCGAACGCCTTCTCCCAGTCGGCCAACGCAAACTCTCCCATAACCTCAACCTTATCCAACTTTAGCACTCCCAACCTCACCATCTGTATCAGAGCAACGATGTCGTCCCTCTCGTACATCCACTTTCCTTTCAGCTGGATGTTGCGAAACATGAGCTGTGCATATGGAAAGCCCACGTCGCCTGTGATCCCTCCCATCATGCTCACTCGCCCCCCATGCCTCAACGCAGCAATGGCACTCTTCAGATGTGTCGATTGGCCAGCTTCGGGCGGGGATATATCAAAGAACGCGTCGACAGGGCCAAAGGCACTTAGCGCTGCCGTCTCCTGCTGGACATCGCCCATAATAGGCACAATTTCCACTCGCCCGTCAGACGCTCCCCCACCACCGTACACGTTCGCCACCTTTTTCAATTTCTCGACGTTCCTACCCATCGCGATCACCCGTGCTCCCATGGCCAAGGCGACCATGACAGCAGCACCTCCAAACGCGCCTGTCGCGGGGGCGACGATGACGGTCTCGCCTGCTTGAAGCCCAATGTCGCGTAGCCCGCCGTACGGGACGAGCAAAGCCGATATGTAGGTCAATTGCGCATAGTTATATCCCAACCCTCCCGAGCCACACAACCTCGCTTCATCCAACACAAAACAGTTCTCCAACGGCACCTTTGCGTACTCTGCAAACGTCCCATCTCGCCACTCGCCTTGAATCAACTTTCGACTGCCGTCCGTGAAGCCCTCGGATAGGCCTTGCAGGATCATCGCCGAAGGGTCGTCCCGGCCCCGGATGAGGCAGTTGATATGAACGAGCTGTCCGGGACGCAGGGTCGTGGCGTCGGGTCCTACGGAGACGATCCTGCCTATGGCGCTCGTGCCTGGGACGAGCGGGAGGGGGTAGGGGTAGGGACGTTTGCGGGAGACGTAGACTTCGGACATGTAGGAGATGATACTGGAGTGGACGATGCGGACGAGGGCGCTGCCTTGGGTTGCGGTGGGGAGAGGGATATCATGGAGGGTTGGAGGGGACCCATGTTGGGTGAGGACGAGAGCGCGGTGGGTTTGGGGAAGAGAAGTCATGTTGAACAAGATTTGCGTGTCTTGTCATTGCTGCTATCGCTCCTGTACTTATATATCTCCAGCACGTCCTGGGCGTTTTTGTTGTTTGGAGGAAAACCGCGCCGTTGTGTGTATACGGTTTGACTAAGCCGCCGACCACTGACGCGGCTTCTCGATTTGCGATGAGAGCAGTAAGAAACGTCTGAACCGCCAGACAGCCTCTCTGTTGCCAAGAATTCTGTTTGTGCGATACATTACTGAAGAAGCGAGAGCCTGCAGCGTTCAAGGCATATCTTGCCCTCAATGACCTTCAGGGTGATTGACATTGCTCTTCCTGTGCCTTCACCTTGTTTTCATGTTGCTCGACCAACTGCAGAATGACTTCAAAGTCTTTGTGCAATAGGTACTGATAGCCTTGACATACCTCTACATAGCATTCGTGCTTCCAGTGCATTTCTACCCTGTCCATGTCACACTCTGGCAACAACCACTCCAGGAACTGGAAAAATAAACAAGCTACCATGAGGATGATGGCAAAGATCAGCCCGAAGAACCGGCCGAGCTCTAACGTCCTATACGTCCTCATGAGATTGACAGGACCTCAGTACAATGCGTAACTTACCGCTGGATTCTCGTCCAAAAGTCGTATGGTTCACTGCGCATGACCGTATCATACACGCGCTCTACTCGCTCAGCGACATCTGGCCAGTCGTAGAACCCGCGGATACGCTGGTGCGCCGCCTGCGGGTCGTGTTTCCCAGCTTGAACCAGCTGAATTGCTTCCGACATGGCACGCACGACATCGTCCTCGTCCGGGTTGGCGAAGGATATCATGTCGGGAGGGAGGATCTCAGGTACTCCTCCTACACGCGTTGACACGACGTAGAGGCCGGTACAAGCTGCTTCCAAAATGGCGATTCCGAATGACTCTGTTAGTGATGTGTTCATGAATATCGTTCCGCGTGTTAGGACCTGCCATTGTCGATGAAAGTGAGAAAGTGATATCATGTATACACTGCTGTGACGTACATCCCGTACGTCGCTGTGCTTCACCAGTCCCAGAAGCTCTATGCGATCTTGCAAGAGATGCTTCTCACGCATCTGTAGCAGGTCAATCATCTTGGGCCCTTCTCCTCCTGAAAGATTCTTGAGCCATGTTCTAAAAAGCGGTTTTTGAAAAGACACACCGATAACAAAGCGGACGTTCGGGAAGAGTTTACAGATGCGCGGTGCAGTTGCAACTAACAAGTCGACGCCCTTCCGGTAGGCCAGACGAGAAACAACGATAATGGTCACTGCAAGGGAAGTTAGTCATGATTTGATGACTTTCATGTATTACCTTTGTCAGATATGGGGGACTCTGTTGCCGGCTTGAAGTGGTCTGCAACAATCGCGTTGGGTATGACGTAGACCGTTTCAGGAACTAGTCGTGCTCGCAGAACAGTATTTTCACGTCTAAAGAAGGAGAGTTAGCGCACCAGTTCCAACACAAGAAAATATAGCGTACCCAGTATTCGAAACACAAATGGCGGCATCTACGTTTCTCAATGCGGCTTCGAGCAACTTGTTGGTCAATATACTAGCAGCGTCGTCGAAGCCAAATAGGCTATGATCGGTGAATACCGTGCGCACACACATCAGGTGTGCGTGAAGGATGCCTTCATGTGCCAGCGATGATAGACTCGCATGTGCATGTATGAGCTGCACACCCTCGCGAAGCACAATAGTCCGTAAGTAAGGGAGGAATGTAAGAAAGTTGGGGAGTGTTGCGGACGAAGCGATCGTCAGGAAGGGTATGTAATACACTTTCAATGAGGGCAACAACCAGCGAATACCCACGCGGTCTGGAGGGTGGCTATGTGTGATCACAATGACCTGTCAACTTTCAGCTACAGTCGAGCAGGTTTGGGAAACTGACCTACGTTGTGTCCGCGTCGAATGAGGTTTGCGCTGAGCATATAAATGTGATTTTCGACTCCACCAACGTTTGGGTGGAAGAAGTCACATATCATACTGCAGCGTGTTCAATGTTGTTGTAGCTTGCAGTAAGTAGCCAAGACACACTCACGCGATGGTTATCGGGTCCATTACCGCGAACTGCCGGTAGCGTTGTAGCCCTGCTGCGGATGTTCAGAGAATTACGATGTTAAGCCAAAGACTACCTTTGCGTACCTGAGAGTTTATGTGTAGTCGGGGTTCAAGTTCGAGTGTAGTCATGATCAGCTCGACTACTTGTGCAATACATATAAATATACATAGCAGGCGCCTTTGTGGGTTCAGTGGTGTAGTTGGTTATCACGTCTGTCTCACAAGTATTGTGCACAGGAGGTCCCCAGTTCGAACCTGGGTTGAACCATTGTTTTTCACTCGACTTTCGCGAAATGTGCAAGTCGAATATCTAGTCTGATATTGTGTCTTTCGCGCAGAGACTGTCTGGAATTGGGGAATATGTCTTTGTTCGTCTCAGGTCTGAATCGGCCGTGACACATTCCAATTATTATTTCCTGCATCATCCAGCACTGCGGTGAAGTGAACAAGCACAGTCATGCAGTCATGTAGTGTTTTCCCTTGGTTTTGAAGTGGAACCCGGGCTGTTTCAGTTTTGTTTGCGAGTACATAGCCCAACGTTGCCACCTATCACGAATCATTTAGTACGAACGTTGATAGGCAAAAGTTGCGGGTACTCACATCTTTGCCATCCTTTCCTTCTACTTCCATCATCTTGGAGGACCGACACTCCCTTGCCCGTCGTTGACGACTCTCTCCTACCATGACTTCCAAAGGCGACGTTGCTGGCAACCCTTATCCTGAGCACGCCCATGATGAGGAGACGGAAGATGCAGCGGTATCCGTCCCCGACACTGGCGACGGTGGGGACAGCTCAAAGCTCAAGATGATCATCACCTTGGTCAAGAAATGTCTAGGAGTCAAGGACATCGCATCCATGTAAGTGTGCAGTACGTTCAGTACGGGCACTGTGGCCAACTTCTTGCAGGCGACTCTCTCTTCCGGCTTCGTTGCTTGAGCCTATTCCCAACCTCGAGTACTGGCATTATCTGGATAGACCGGACTTGTTCGCTGCGTGAGTCCTCACACTATCACTCAACAGTCAATCTTGATGTCGAGCTACATCCAGGATCAATGATTCCGCCGACCCACTTGAGAGGATGCTTGCAGTGCTACGATTCGGCTTTGCTAAGGATTTGAAGTTTATTGTGCGGCCATAATCATCCTTCTTGCACATTCTTGTGCTTACTATCTCTGTATAACCAGCATGGCAAAGTATGCAAACCGTACAACTCTGTCTTGGGCGAACACTTTCAAGCACACTGGGATGTTCTCCCCGTTGCATACCCCGTCGATGACCCAGCACAGCCTCCCATTCAGCATCTTTACCTCTCTGAAGCGGCTGCATCCTCCTCGATCTCCCAACTCCCCCCGAGCGAGCGGTCGGATACTGCTAGCACCAAGAGCGGGGTGAGCAGTCTCAAGAGCGCAGAGTCCCAGGTAGCTTCAGTCACAGATACCCCCACGAAGAGCACCCCGGCTACATCGCCAGAGCTTTTCGTGACAGAAATGGACGCTCAAATGTCAAAGCTGAGCTTGGAGGTTAAGGAGGAGCCGATCAAGCTCATTGAAGGCGACGAGCCTCCTCCCACAGCCGACGGTCCTCGGGTGCGCATCGCCTACCTCACCGAGCAAGTGTCCCACCACCCTCCCGTTAGCGCGTTCTTGGCGATTTGCCCCAGCCGCCAGCTCGAAATGGTCGGCATCGACCAGATCACGGCCAAGGTGTCGGGCATGAACGTGCGTGTGGCCGCAGGCTCGTTCAACAAGGGTATCTTTATCCGTGGTACTGGTGGGCATGCCGAGGGCGAGACGTACCAAGTCACACATCCCACTGCTAGTGTCAACGGCATTCTGCGAGGCAACTTCTACATCACCTTCAGCGACTCGACGACCATCACCTGCTCCGGGTCCAAGTCAGGCAAGGATGGTCAGCAACTGCGAACGGTGATCGAGTATAAGGAGGAATCTTGGCTTGGACGTGCCCATTTCCTGTGCGAAGGTGTCATACATACCTATGACCCCGAGGGAATCGCGCACCACGAGTGGACAAAGGTCAGACATGTTCCACGGTCTCGCGTCGTTGCACAATTCCATGGCTCGTGGAAGCACGCGATCAAGTGGAAGCTCGCCTCAGAGCCAGACTCTGACTACAAGCTGCTCATCGACCTGAGCCAGCTCCAAGTCGTACCGAAGATTGTGCGGCCTTTGGAAAAGCAGCTCCCCACCGAGAGCAGGAAGCTTTGGGAGCACGTCACGAGAAACTTGATCAACAAGCAGTACGGAGAAGCGAACAAGATCAAGCACAGTATTGAGGAGAAGCAGAGAGCTGATGCGGCGGAACGAAAGAGGAAGGGGAGCAGGTACGTTCGTCTTGACTTGACAGATGGATGTCACTGACCACAGTGCAGCTTTGTCCCAAAGTATTTCGGAGCCAGCTACGAAGATGGTATACCCGTTGTTCTTCCTGAAGCAAGGCGGGTGCTTGAAGAAGAGTTAGCCTCTGAGGCAGCGCATCCTTTGGAGCCGTTGAAGTTGGCTGCCTGATCTTTATTAGACTGACTCACGACACTGGACATTGCATCCACATTGCACG
Organism: Cytidiella melzeri; assembly: GCA_022592445.1. Taxonomy (NCBI): domain Eukaryota; kingdom Fungi; phylum Basidiomycota; class Agaricomycetes; order Polyporales; family Irpicaceae; genus Cytidiella; species Cytidiella melzeri. The sequence goes on along the minus strand of JABYQR010000075.1, from coordinate 39,432 downwards.
ACTGCTTTTGTAATGATAATTAGTTGACTCAAATCTTGGATTCATGCTAAGATCCTCCTTTCGCACCTTCAGGCCTCACCCATGAATTGTCATTTTCGTAGAAATCTTATGTGTTTCATCTCTGACATGGAAAGAGAGCTATAATTTATGAATATGTTTACTCATAACGCTACAATATGAACACGGCGAGTCCGAATGTCCTGTCACAACATCATGTTGTACTTTCAAGTCGTGGGTTTGGGATCTACTTTCGGTATTACCGCCTCTGCAATTGCCCGCAACTTTGGGAGCAACTTTGCCTCTCCCATACCCTCAACGAAACCATTACCCAACTTCTCCGCCGTCTTCTGCACGATCTCGTCTTCTCTCGCCCACTCGCCGACTGTCTTCTGCCTCTCCCACCACTGCGTGGATGACTCTCTCAATGCCGGATCGCGGGCAATTGCGCCACGTATATACTTGAGCATCATCACTCGCTGAAGTGCCGTATCCAGCGTTCCCTTTGTTTGCAGCATACCCGTCAAGGAGTTCAGCGGTGGACTGGATGGGAGGGAGTGTATCACGATGGGAAGAACGGCGAAGAGGAATTGGCGAGCAAACCAACATGCGTCGGCCCACTGCAAAGTACACAGCCACGCGTTGAGAACACTGTACAATTAAGATGACAATAGGGACATACGTAGAGTGTTCCTTTACCATTCCTCGGCATGGTGATGTTCGCGCTCATCAGGCAATACGCCTCCAGCAATCCAGCGACCATAAGTAACGCAATTCCGAGGGTCCTCCAGCGGCTGCGGTGACTGTCTCTCGTAGTTATCAAGCCGACGACTGCTGCTTCCCGGACGTATTGAAGAAGAGGCCGCGGTAGGGCAAAGAGCGCGTAGTGTTCGAGTGTACGGCAGTATTCACAGTCTTGTATTACTGACTGGCCGAATCTTGTAAACAACGTACCATTAGGCACGCACACATGTAAAAATACGTTGTTACTCACCTAACGTACACATTTCTACCATCAAAGGACGACAAACGGGTAAGGAGAGTCTCGAGCGGCCTTGGAAGAGTGGCATTCGGTTGGAGCCCAGCAGAGTCGAGTATTTTGGATCGTATCTTCTGCGCAGAAGTGTTCAGAGGAATCCCTAAACTCCTGAATAAGTTTGGCGGCGACCGTATAGTAGATACGTAAATGATATAGAGAGTGTGGAGAATGACAAAGATCGTAAGGGCGTTGCGGTATGGTGACTGAGAATTGGCCTGAGTTCGTCTGAAGAATAAGTAGTACGTCCCTGCCGTCACTGCTGCTGCAGTTATGAGAAACGTATCAATGGACGCAGTGATGATGGGCATCCCGGCGCCGAAACTTTCTCGCAGGCAAGATGGAGGTTTTGGCAAGAGTTACAAATCTCATTGCTCCGAGGCGTCCGTGTTTGTTCTCGCTTTGAAACGAAACGTGAAACGCGAAGCATTACAAACACCATAAAAAGTTGGCTCGAGCCAGGATCGAACTGACGACCGCCTGTGTGTAAGACAGGAGTGATAACCACTACACCATCGAACCTTAGACTGATATGTAGAAAGAATAATTCATAATGTCATTTCTATCCCGGTTCTTTTCAACGCATTGCACGCCTGCGTGGTTCGTTCAACCTCCCATGCTACTCACACTCTGTTGTCCATCTATGCAATCGAAAGTTGTTGGTAAGGGGATAGATAGACTATCTGAGTGGAACGCGCGCGGGCTGAAAATGAGTAAACCTGCCGCAGAGATAACGGCTTTAGTATTGTGATACCCGCGTTTCATCCGAATATATCCACTTGTGGGCTCCTGTGAGTGCAGCTGAGCTCATCGCGTTATGTTCACAAGACAAATTCAGTACTTAGTAGTCAGAGAGGCGATACTTTGTACCGCGAAGGCCAGGAATGCACAACAGAGAGCGGACCAAAAACCTAAGCCAGACATTGAAGGGTCGTTTATTGGACAGCGAGCATCTCGATGCCAGACACACGTTGAGGGTGGTAATCTGGGCTGTATCATGGGCGGAAACGTGGTGTTAGATCGCTTATCTACCATGCAGCCAACCAACTTTGCAATATTGCACCCTAAACTCACTCCGACCTGCATGCCGCCTTTCTGGTGTTTATTGCGCTCGGATATCTGACCGTGAGGGCCTTCTTGCTGACCAAGTCCAGGATCAATTGATATCGTCTGCTCCCCGCTGCGTACCTGATAACCACCCGCGATTGTCCCGATGTATGTTGCCTTGCTAGTTTTTAGGTTTTAGCTATGAACCACAAAGCTGGTACATGAAGGAGCGGCTGATCGTCGAGGCCTCCAATCGTTCGTACGAGCGGTCAATTGAGAGAGACCCTCGCGTTTCTCATGCGTGTTTGTCTTATCTGATGCCAGAAAACATTTCAGTCAGCTCTTTCGGCAGAGAAGAAACGGTTGACTAGTTCTCACCATGTTGTGTGGAATCTCGGTCGCACAGACTACAGATACCGGGGAGAGCTTGATGAGACACCGTATGTTTGTAACGCGGAAGTCGCAGTCTTCGAACTGATACCTGACGCCACGATTCAGAAGAATATACAAGCGGCAGTAGCCGCAAGGCCTCCTGCCCAACGAGCAATGGCATGTGATGCTTCAGGGCCAGGTGTCTTTTGCCGGCTAGTGATGTCTCCTGATACAAAGACGGTTAGCAGCATTGGGCATGATACCTCGCGAGCATGTAATAACTCAAAAGTGAATTGTCGGCGGTTAGGTCCGAGAGCATGTCTCTCCACACACTCTGTTCCAGACTAAGACTGGTCTCAAAATCTGGGGTTGCAGTGTGCATTGCAAGTGGAACCGAGAGTTACACAGTGATGCCATATGTCCAGGAGCCGTGCGATGTGTCCAATGTGGATATGCGATAGTAATACAGTGGTAGGTGAGGTCGCCATACACACCATGAGTGTGTTGGCCGATGTAATGAGTCCTAGTACAGGTCACAGCGGCGACGAGGCATACGTTCCTCGCCAGCTTTTTATTTACCACTATTGAGCCAATAGGCTGCTATCGCCTAAAAACAGCATACTGCTTTAATCAAGTTCAAAAAAAAAGGAGAAGCAGCTAACGCACATTCTGTATTTTCTCTTTAGCTCGGTCCACGCGGGCCCCGCAGCTGGGTAGCGGGCAACAAAGTCGGGCATATCCTGCTCCGGTATGCGATTGATGTCAATTTGGTTCCAATAGTGACTTAAAGTATACACGATGTCATTTGCATCATGCTCTGAGCGCCGACTATCTCAAGGTATCCGTGAGTGAGGTCTGTGGCAGACAGACGTTTCATGCGTACATTACCCACGCCTTGATTTTGGCTCTGAGGAGTTCAGATATTGTCAGGACTGGAATACCTCCAATGTCCATAACAGTCGTAGCATCCAGACGGCGTGGACCCTGTTCGCCGGCTGGTAGAATTTCGATCTGAAAGAGTGGTACTCAGCAACTCATCCTGAGGCATATAAATACTTTTTCTGACGTCTATCGGTGGTATAAGTTTGGTGTAGACCGCGTGTAATCTTGTCAGGTATAAGGGAGCGGCATGCAGGTTATATAGTCATAGGTCATTACCGATTTGTCCATGGCGACGCTCGTATAATTACTTCGTGGCTGGTTGTGCAAGCTTGTCGCACCCTACGGAATGGATGAGTTGGCCCACCCTCCACTATGCAGAAGATTTCCTGGGTGCACGTATCAAGAAGTCTGCATATGTTCTTGACCAAGAGTGACACCACAACTCACATCACATTGAGGTGCGTTCGCCAGCAGGGAAACCATGAAGCCGCCATAGAAAGCGTGAGGGACGTGTGCGGCGGCCAGAAGTGCATGCAGCGCGGTGGCTGCCTCCAGAGCGCGGCGCAGGTCGTTGACCATGATGGACAGTTGGTTAGGCTCAGTCGAAGGGATGAAGCATGGCGGTCATGAGCACCTCTCGCTTAAGGCCATGGCGCGCGCACAGTTAGGAAGGAGGGAGAAGGAGCACTGGAAGAGGACACATCGTGGATAAAGCCGAGGCACTGGAGGCGTCTGATGTAAACTTTACCGAGATATTCGAGGTCACAGACATATCTGTCGTAAAATCACCGACAAACACGTTGGGGGAGATGAGACCGTGGTAGGGACCGATAGGCCGTAAATCTGCGGGGATTCCTGGTCACATGAACAATTCGAGAATTCAATTCGGACGGAGATGAGTTGTGTAGAAGACCTAGAGGTTTCTCAGCCATTCGTCGAGATCGATTGACGGTTATTTTCTCGCCTCGTTTGTGGGAGGTTATTCGAGACAACTCGAGCACATCCGGCTCCGCCCATACGGAGGCTTTGACTGAGCCAATCTGTGGTGAATTCGAAAGTGTACGACATTACGAGCGGTCCATAATATGTGCGGAGAAACTAGCACTGAGCTGGTATTGAGTGAGTGACCCTAGTAGAAGAAAAATATTCAATGTAGGAGCAAGTCGAGTTCGACATACAACTTGATCATGGTTAGACGAGAGCTCCGGAAAAGGTCCGAAAAAGGCAGCTTAACTAATTATGAGCGTCTAACGCTGTGTGACGTTGGAGGAATTCATGTTTGCAGGCGACCACTCATTTCAGTCCTCTCCTTCCACGTCCTCGCTCGTGGTCGTCGACGCCGTCGCAAATCGCATGCATGCGAAAGCTTTGAACTCTTGGAATCATGTAATGGGACACACTCTCCCCGCAAAACTCTCGGCCGCTCGTTTAGGAACATGTCAAACACTACGCGGCAGAATGTCTAGTACCCTCTGTCAAAACAGGGCTGGCAGTCGGCGCTCTTTGTATGAGTACAGAACTACATTCGAATGCACCTTTTCTCCCAGTCAAAGGCGCATGTCGTGGCTTCCGGGTTTTGGTGCCAGTCGACGTCCTCAACCCGACCAGTTCAATGGGTCGATAGACAACCAGGAGGAGGCTGCAAAAGTCGCAATGCTAGAGAAAGCAATGAAGGGTCGACAGCCGACGGATCTCAAGTTGCGCTGTAAGTTCCGGTTGGGCATTCCAACAGTTGCGCTCGTCTGACTGTACGGATCTCTAGGCACAATCCTCGACGCGCACGGTAAGCCATATCAACCATCTCTCGCAGCTGTTGGAAACATATGTCCCACATTTTTGTTGCTCCGGAACATCCCCCTCATCGTTGTATGCTGCTATTTTACTACAATTGTTTTGCGCGGGTCTACGTACAGTTCTCTGTGTACAAAATACTCAATGTTTCTCCTCGCAGGCAATGTGAAGACCATCTCCGGTCAATTCAAGAAGTCGGACCTTTGTTCCGAGCATCGACTCAATGTAATGTTCACAGATAATACTCCTTGTCTTCTTGCATACTGACCAAATGGACCTAGCCGCGAGATCTGCGTAAAATTGACTCTAGAATTCCCAATCTTGTGCCCACGATCCTTGTCAGAAAAGAAGCCGTTTTGGTGAGTAAACCTCATTGCATGGGCACCGTGTAACTGACTTCGAAAATTACTGTCAGGTTAATATCCTCCATATCCGTGCCCTTGTCAAAGCAGACACAGTTGTGCTGTTTGATACATTCGGTTCTGCTGACTCGAGACTCCATTCCGTTTTCTTGTATCACCTTGAAGTAAGTAATTTATCTCCGGCTGATAATAACGGATTTGTTCACTGATCGGTGACAGCATAATCTCAGGGCCAAGTCATCAGGGCAGCCCTACGAGTTTCGGTGAGTGCGACACCATTCAGCGTTAGCGCAGTCTCTCACGCGTGTCAGTTCACCCCTCTTGCAGCGCACTTGAGTCAATTCTCTTGTCCGTCCTAAGCGCGTTGGAGGCAGAGATGGTCTTTATACGTAATCTGATAGGTGGCTTGCTTGCTGAGCTTGAGGATGACATCGATCGAGATCGTTTCAAACGAATGCTCCATTATTCTCGTAGACTAGCAGGGTTTCAGAACCGCGCTAAATTGGTTTGTCGCCCCAAATACGCATGCCTTGCGTAATGCTTATACTGAGGAGGACTATGGTTTGACAGGTGCAAGAGGCTCTGGAAGAAGTGCTCGAACAAGGTACGACCCTTATGCCTTTTAGTTGGTAAAAACTCACCGTGGTGTTATGATCCGTAGACGAGGACCTCGCAGCTATGTATCTCACGGACAAGAAAAGCGGCATACCCCGGTCACTGAACGACCATGAGGACCTGGAAGTCCTTCTGGAATCCTTTTCAAAGCAGGTAGAAGAAATCGTCAATGAGGCAGAAAGTATTCAGGTTATTACAAATCTCGACAGATTGATCACATGAGGGCTTACTTTCTCTTCGGGCAGAGCAACGTGCAATCTACTCAGGAGATCGTGGAGCTGATCCTAGATTCTAACCGTAATGCCTTACTGGCTCTCGATTTGAAGGCGAGTATTCCCCATCCTTTGTCAAGATATACGTAGTAGCTAAATCAACGTTGCCATGCTTCTCTGCAGGTGTCCATACTGACCATGGGCATCGGTGTTGGGACACTGTTGGCGGGCCTGTTTGGAATGAACGTGCGTTTCTTACCGCAATGCCCTCTCTCAGGATACTCATATCCCGCTTATATGTCAGTTGACCAGCCACTACGAGGAGAACGAATACGCATTTGCCACGATGTCGATAATGTCCATGGCGGTCGCCGGCATCTTCGCGTGGAGAGGGCTTGTCACGTACGTGATGATCGCGTTCGGGGTGTTCATATTTGTGTGTGAGCTGACATCTTGATTGATCCTCTCCAGGCTTGCACGAATTCGCAAAATGGGCTTGTCAGCTGGCAATCCTAGCCAGAAAAAGCCGTCAAATCGCTACTGGCTTCCCTTACCCCTCCGCAGACGCCCGCCTCATGGACTCTCATGAACTCTACCTGACATGCATGCCCTACCCACGAAACTATACCCACCCCAACTCCATTTAGATCAAAGTCTCATATCGTAGTGCGTCTTCCGACGTAATATTTATCTCACCAGAATACATAGAAGGTGTACGAGTCGCGATCGATTGTTGGTTCACTATATGCAGCACCTCAGTATTGATTCCCTCCGTTTGTGACGACCACTTTTCTAAATGTTGCAAACTTGTCGAGACATGTACATACAGCCTTCAAGATATGTTCTCAGATGGCTTCCAGTCACTCAAGATCTCTCCACGGACGATCAATGTTGTCCTCCTCTTCGTCGTTTTCGCCAGAGAGGTTGACCATGGTGGCCTGCTGCATTCGTCTACCGAACGCGTCAATGTCTTTGAATCCGGCTTCGCGGGCTTCCTCATCGTGAGCGCCGTCTGCGTGCACAGGAGCAGATGTGTCCCAGTGCGGCTCATCACCTTTCCAACCACCGTTGACGTGAATGAAGTTCAAGAATGAACGCCACAAGGAATCCAGCCCAAGGACCGCAGGGTCTCCTACGATGATAAGTAATGCCTGTGCGCGAGTTACGGCGACTGGAATCGGCATCAAAGGATAAGTTCAAGTAAATCTCTTTATAGGGGTTCCATGATGGCTGATGCTTACCATTCAGGCGACGAGGATTCGCCACAAACCCAAGCGTGTGCTTGAGATCGTACTCAACAAAGTCCTGGCTGCTTCGAACGGTGGAGATGATGATCACACGTCGTTCCTGTGGTCGATATAAGAGACCTGGGATGATCCCGATACAACAAGGAGCGCACCTGGCCTTGAAACTCTTCCACACTACCAACTTTAATGCCTTCAGCGAAAGGCCTTAACGACGCACGGATTCTCGAGCACTGAGCATGATAAGGCGAGATGACACCGATTTCGTTGTCATCTAGATGAACATATGTCAGTAAGGAGTTCCAGACAGTCGTCAGCAATTTGAATAAAAGATCTTACTGGTTCGTACGTCCCTGTTGGAACGCAATTGTTCTACGAAGGCTTTCACTTCAAGGACCTCCATCGCGTTGAAAAAGGAAGGGGATTTGGCCTCTCGGTCATCTTTGCCAGATAACGCGCGGAAGACGATAGGGAAGTTCTTGTTGACCAAGAGGGAGGATCCGATGTAAGAGTTGATCACTTCAGGGTCGCCACAAGGCTGCAATGCCCCGTCATAGAATCGTTCGTTTGGGAAACGCAGAATTTGAGGGTGGGAGCGGAAGTTTTGTGTCAACCTGACGACGCTGTTTGGGAGGAATGTGAGCAAACGGTGAATTGAGAGCGATGAGGACAGTCTTACGTGGTACCATGTCCAGTACTCATATTGTGTGACTCACAATCCATCAAGCGTTCGAGGTAACTTTTCTCGAGCCCTAGCTCTCTTGCGACAGCGGAACGGATGATAGGTCCGAGTTGCTTCGGATCGCCAGAGAGTATGATGTTCGTCTCGTTGTCAGCCATAGTCTTGACCGCAATCATAATTTCAGGCTCTGTCGCGTGGCCTGCTTCGTCGAAGAACATATGGGTGAAGTGCCCGCGAGGCATGCCTATGCCGTGAGTAAACGAAGCCGAAACGCACGTCGACACAATGACTCGGTATTGCATCAGTATCGCCATGGGCGGAACCGTAAAGTGACCGTCGGCATTAGTCAGAGAGTATTTCGCCAAGTCGTCTGGTACTGAGTTCTTGAACCGCGAAGGCGCGTAAAATCTGAACAGTTCGCTTGGCTTCAGCATTGCTAGACGCGATGCGATGAGGTCTGCAGCACTATTGCTGGGGGCGCATGCCAAAATATGAGCGTTGGGATTGCGATCGAGGAGCTGCCTTATAGCTTCGACCGTTGTGACGGTTTTACCTGTCCCAGGTCTGCAGCATTCCGTTTGTGATCAGTATATGATTTAACTGCGCCGGAGTTGAAATGCACACTCACGGTCCAAATATACAGAAGGGCAGCGAACCTGGCGGAAGAGAGGCAATGGAAGCAACTGCTTGCAGTTGCGGAGGATTTTGGCTAATGTACTGATTGTGTATGGCGGGGGCAATATCTGCAGTGCTGGGTGACTGATGCCAAACTGTCAAAGACGGCCGAGGAAACAATAATCGGTCAGGATAGAAGGCGGCATCCAGAGCTTGATGTTGTCGGCGAAGTGGGATCCGATTGAGTTTGAACCGAGCACGATATTGTTGGAATTCAAAGTACCCGATGTGGAAAGATGGGCCAAACTTCATACCAACTTCGTCTCGACGAACCACGTGTACCCAACCCTCGAACCACTTATCTCGCTCGGCGTCGAAACTGGAGGGCTGCATAAGGATACGATCCCCTAGCGTGTGAATTAGTATCGATTCTCAACAGTTTATACTCCATCGCTTACCAACCAGCACGCTTGGGCGTTTTTCTGCTAGACCAGGAACACCGAGGCTGTTATTGGTTCAGTACGAAACGTAGGTCGAATTCAAAGGGGGCAACGTACTAGTATAGCGAGTTGAATTTACTCAGCGTAGTGCTGTCGATATCATATACCTGGAGATCCTGACTATGTGCATGTCAGAAGCGTGTGATGAAAAGCTCGCAGTGATTACTCACTCGCTTCTGTACTCCTCAGCCCAAAGCAAAGCTTTGTAATGCTGACCATAGGTCAAACTGTCCAGCTGTGCAGGCAGGAAGGTGTCCTTCGTCTGCTTGACCATGTCCGCGACAGAGCCTTTGCAAGAGAAGAGTGGTAGCATTCTATCAGGGATCTCGGCGTGAGGCAGGTGACCTTTGTACGGAATGACTTTGAGAGCCGGAGGGGGGTCGCCTGCAACAACGTCCCGTTCGAGTGTTCTGGCGGTTCGCTTGCGGGGAACAAACGGCGTGTTGGGCTGCAAAGCAGCATAGGCAGCTCGTTCTCCAACAGTCGCCCGAAGCGTTCGAGAAATGGTGAATATCTGCTGCAGTCGGGTGTCCTCAAAGGAGAACTCCGCGCGATCAACATAAATGCCGCGAAGGGTATGCGAGAAGGCAATCGGAATCTGCATCGCCTGGTTATATGCGAGCTGTTTTGGTCCTCCGAAACGGATTTGAAACCTGATAAGTTCCTGTCAAAAATGCAAAGCGATGGCATAAAATTAGCGTGGCGTACGCAGAAGGCCACCGCGTAGCGGTAGAGGACAGTTCGACATTCAACAGCACGACACTCGAGATGGGTACAGTGTTGTTGACCGTTAACAATACCTCTCTGCCGGGTGTCGCTTCGTGGACCTCAAGAATACCAAAGTCCAGGCCGGCGGGGTGGTGGGAGACAGTCACGCCGTGCTTGTCCCTCGCTGCCTCTTCGGCTGTAGCTTCCATTGCCGCGAAACGAAGTCTTCGTTGGTGGGCTTTGGAGTAAGGGTGAGAGGCCCAAATGTTCTCGGGAACATAGATGTTGCAGACGGCGCAGAACTGATGACCGTGTACTGTAGCTCCAGCTCCTTCCGGCTCTACAGCAGGAGAAATGCCTTGTTTCCCTGCAAGACTCTTATGACGCATACCAAGAATATGGGCGCTCCAAGGGACGGGGCCGTTGACCGTAATCATGCAGATACCACACTGCAAGATAGAGCCTCTATACTGCAGCCTTCTCCTATGCTTCTTGCCGTCCAGGTGCTGCTGGAAGATGTACTGATTGCTACATACCACGCTGCAAGAAGCGCATGTAAAAACGCTTTGAGACATGTTGGAATGCTGCAATGCAGAGGGCTTTGTGACTGGAGCGGTGTAAAGGGGCAGGCTCACCCTCGCTCCAGTTGGTGACCTTAATATCGACGTTAGCATGATTATAGAAACCGTAACAGAAGCTCTTACCGAACACGATGCGCAGCATCAAAGCCGCAAGACGATCCACGCCTCGAGGACTCACACATGCGCCACCGCTCGTGCTGTTACTTCTCTCTGGAGAAGCTCGTTTCTGCTGTATTTTAGGGTGCAACCGCAGTAGGCCTTCTGCTGAAGATATGCGCGAGAACCGACTCGCTGCTGGACACATACTTACGCGTTTCCATGAAGACACATGGCAGCTGCCAGCCGCACACAATACCAGCATTACGTTCATCGTAGAGACGAAAGCCAGAGGATACCTATAAAGCGAAGGCGGCAGGTCAAGGAAAAGGGAGACTATCATAGAAACTTACTGGAGCGATGGAATCCTTCGTCTGCAAAGCTGATAAACTCGGTCAGGGTTGTAATATGTTCTGCTTTTGAGACCCTGCCTAAGAATCCGAAGAGAAACGCGGCCGTCGCCCCGTGTTTCAACGATTTTTGGGCAGAGGCTGTCGCTGGTTATCATGATAACTTCTTGAAGATGATCGTGCCAGTGAGTGCGTCGGGGCGCTTATGTAAGCAATCACTGCTTTGTGGCTGAGTCTCAACTAAGACATGCAACGAGTCCTCGTCTTTGCTTCCATGTATGCGCAGGGTTATTATCATCCTTTCTTTGGCCACAAGTTGGCCATGAACTACGTGGCACATCAAGAGCAAGCTGAGGCCGACAATCCCTTTGTAGTCTCCCAGCCACGGCCAACCTTCCGCTTTTGTCTCGACTGACAACATGGCCCACTGACACAACCTTCAAAGGCCCAACCCTAGTCTCTCTTAAAGCCTAAGCACATCCCTGCAGAATACCATCTTCCGATGTTTTCTCTTATCTCGTACATTTTGAATCGTGCTGCAGAAGCCAAGAGCTTTCTCTACTCAACGGACGACATGCCCGGCATAGCGGTTGACGATGCTCACAACTCCGGAGCTGAGCCTACAGTCAGTGCGGCACGAGACCTTGTTATTTGCAACTGCTAACGCGTCCCTAGGTCGATACAACCACAGACAAACGGGTGGCAAAACTCAACCAGCCCCAAGACCTCAAAGTGCAACTCGCACAGATGTTTGACGTGCTGCAGAAAAGACGTCTCCGCTTGCAGCGCCGCATTGTGGCGTACGAGATGAAACGCACATTGCATGAAGTGGCGCATATGGTTGGAGAGGATCTGATGCGGAGGCAAGACATCCTGAGACAGCGCGGGCTTGTGGTATGTATACTGCACTAACGCACGCGATATACCGTTCACTCAACGTCTTGTATACTAGACCCAGGACGAGCAGACGCAACGCTTGGCTCGCCAATTTCAGGTGTTGTGGGCGGACACGCATACTCCGCAACCTACGAACAACAACAACGTTTGATCACGCGTCCTTTGTTTCTCGCATGGTCTCTCATTTTCTGCATTCTGTTCGACCATATCCAATCTCCACAGCTTGAACCTGCTCCGCAACACCACTCTTGCTCTGTACAACATTCACTGTGGCGTCGTTGGCTCAAATCACATCAGACAGTTAGCACAAGTCAGCTGGCTGCCTCGAATCTGCCCTACTCCAAGTCGAGCATCGTGACAGCAACACACAAGATTATTTATAATAGCATGTAGCAAGTATGAAGCGGGCACAACCATAGTGTTCCGCATCTTAGCAATAGACCTCCATAATAATTAGGAGAAGGTTGTGTGCGAAGATGCAATTACTAGCTATAAGTTGCTCAACTGCGTTTGGTGGGTGGGCTAAGCGTCTCGCACTTGAGCTTGATGAGATCTGGGAGCACTATGCTGCGCATAGCGCTGCCACCACCATCGACGAGTTGTGCCCTCCCTCAACGGACAGCGGAAACAGCGACTTACTTGGCAGAAACACTACTCGTATACTATTACCAGCATCGCACCGCAACCACCCACCAACAACTAACCGTCCAGGTAGTCTTTTCCCGTCTCGCCTACGTCGCTCATTCCTCTCGGGCATCGGAAGTATAAGCCCATATGTGCGTGCTACATTTCTCAAGCTGACTTTGTTACTAAACACAGGACCCACTCAAAGAAGTGACCATAACTTCAAAGTCTTGCAAAACATGAGTTCCGGCGGTCTCTCGCGCCGTCGTGTCGCAGCGTCCTCCTCACAAGCAGACGAGGACGGAGACGCATGGGGTCTCGACAATGGCACGACCTCAAAGCCACCACCACACGTCACCTCCCCAAGTGTCTCTTCCTCGAACATCGCCCATGCAGGATCCGCGTTCGAGGGCGGGAGCAAGATCGCGTATGACCCTAGGGACTTGATTGATCAAGGGGAGGAAGACGCGAAACAGGGAGGCAAGGCTCCAAGGTTGACTATCATGGAGGAGGTGCTGCTGCTTGGGTTGAAGGACAAGCAGGTGCGACTGACTGATTTTATCTATTTATTTTGCATTCGGCAAACTGATTTACAGGTGCTAAACAGGGATACTTGTCCTTTTGGAATGACAACATCTCATATGCGTTGCGGGGGTGTATACTGATCGAACTTGCCCTGCGCAGACGTATCGCCCTCGTCCGCGACGTAAACCGCCGCTCATTACCACCGTCAGAGCGTGTGGTGGAGGTGATCGACACACGACTGACGGGAGAGACGATACTGGACGAGACGCTGAAGATGATGAAGCAGACGGAGACGACGGGCGAGAAGCTCGCGATCAACACATGGGTGGACCTGCTCAGCGGCGAAACATGGAACGTGATGAAGATTGGCTTTCAGCTCAAGCAGGTGCGCGAACGGCTGGCCAAAGGGCTCGTCGACAAGGGCGTGCTCCGGACCGAAAAACGCAATTTTTTGCTCTTTGACATGGCGACACATCCTGTGGCGGACGTGAGGACGAAGGAGAATATCGTCTCGCGCGTGACGACGTTGTTGACGTTTACGACATCGGCTGTACCTCCTGCGGCGCTGGACAAGGAAGGAACGCAGGCGAGACACATGCGGGCGGTGTGTCTCGCTGTTTCGGCGTACGCAGCGAGCGTGTTGGATAACGCGTTTGGGAGACTGACATATGAGGAGAGGGAGGCGGCGTTCCAGCGGTGCGAGGATCTAATGAACGAGTTCATGGCTTGGCCGATTGGGTCTGCGTCTGCGGGTGGTTCGGCGACAGCAAGGGGGAGACGGAGAGAAGCGTCGAGGATAGGGATGGGCAGCTCTGGGTCAAGTGGCAGAGAGGCAATTCTGGGACTGGTGCAAGAGGTGAAGAAGGAGACAACGGGCGACGAAGATATGTGCTTTGAGCTTGTTTCTGGTGTCCTGGAGGTCCTCTCAAAACTAGACTCTTTGCTGTAATGGCCGACTTCGCTTTTCTCTGTTTTGTTCGTCGTACTTATGGAACCAGTTTTTGTTTCTTTCTACTCGCTGCAATAACTCACGCGCAGTGGTCCTAGAACTCACAGATCGCCGGAGCCAAACATGACCGTGACCACATCTGGTGAGTTTGGCGCGACCGAAGTAGTCAGGTGCACTCTGCGTGCCGTTCATCGACACCGTCAACTACTCTTGACCCACAACCACCGAGAAACGAGGAACGATGATATACAGGGCTTCGTCTCCTCGCGCCCGTCTCTTGTCGCGGAGGTCGTTGAGCCACACACGCCATTTGACGCGTCTGCTCTCTACACGAGCATCGACCATCTTGAATGCACTTGACCTTACCGCCTCGAGCTCCGGCACTATCCCAGGCGTATACGACGGACAATGGGGTGGGAGCGGTGAGATTATGGAGAGCGTGTGTCCAGCGACAGGGGAGGTTTTGGCTCGTGTGCAAGGTGTAAGTATGTGCATGGTGGCTGTGTGTCCTGGTTCCTGGGCTGACTGACGACTATGATTATTATGTACATCGTATTCGCTAGGCATCTCCACAGGAGCTGCAGACTGCCTTGGACAAGTCACGCGAGGCGTTTGGGCTCTTCAAGTCTGTGCCTGCGCCCAGGAGAGGCGAGGTGTTGCGTCAGATCAGAGAAGCACTGGCAGCAAAGGTACGTTCGTGTTGTACCACCCATCCTGCCAACGTACTTCTGATCTTCCTCTTGCTGCCATGCTGTAGAGGAATGAACTAGGTGCTATTGTGTCTCTTGAGATGGGCAAAATACAGACAGAAGGTGTCGGGGAAGTACAAGAGTTTATTGATATTGTGAGTCTTTGCTTCGTAGGTTGTGCACGTACATTACTATCCATGCTCAAGCGGCACTTCTGCCCAGGCAGACTATGCCATCGGTCTGTCAAGAATGATGAACGGTCGTGTTGTTGCGTCAGAGAGACCTGGTCATTCGATCCTCGAGGGTACGCGCACGCTTGCGGTCCTAAACCAGCATCTTGCCTAAACATTCGTATTCAGTGCCAAACCCTCTAGGCGTGGTTGGTGTGTTATCAGCTTTCAACTTTCCCGTTGCGGTATACGGCTGGTAAGTATACACTCCAAACCCTACCTGCACTGTAAAACTGTCTGACATTTGAGTGAAGGAACCTTGCACTGTCCTTTGCGGCCGGAAACTCCACGCTATGGAAGCCGTCACCTACAACGCCTTTGTGCAGCATAGCGACTATAAAGATTGTCTCCTCTGTCCTAGAGCGAAACGGTATCCCAGGTGCAGTTGCCGGGCTGGTCATTGGTGGTAAAGACGTTGGCGAAGCTGTTGTCGAAAGTGACAACGTCGATATGGGTATACTTTTAAGCTCTGACTACGTAACGCCTCCTGACGTGCTGCCGTTCACATAGTTAGTTTCACCGGGAGCGAACATGTCGGCCGCCAGGTGGGCAAAGTCGTGCAGTCAAGATTCGGCAAGGTACTGTTGGAGCTTGGTGGGAATAACGGTTCGTTCACGCACTGCACAGTTCAGGATTCTTCTGTTGACTTTGTGTTTGTTTTAGCTGTCATCGTCATGCCCGACGCAGACCTCTCGCTCGCCGTTCCCTCCACGTTCTTTGGCGCAGTAGGAACCGCAGGCCAACGCTGCACGTCCACACGTCGCATCTATCTCCACCGCTCCATCGCACCCAATTTCCTTTCAAAGCTTACAGGGATGTACAAGACACTCAAGCCAGGCGACCCCCTGGACTCGAAAACACTCCTGGGCCCTCTGCATACAAAGGCTGCCGTCGGGGTATACACCAACGCGGTCGAGCAGCTCAAGTCCGTAGGCGCAGAAATTCTCGTTGGCGGTGCACCATACTATTCACACCTCACTGGCACACACCTGGAAGGCGGGAACTACGTGAACCCGACGCTCGCCATCCCACCTTCCAACCTGCCGCTGTCGCATCCAATCTGGCAGACGGAGACGTTTGCGCCGGTGGTGTGCGTGAGGGTGTTTGACGAACTGGAGGAGGCGATTGAGTCGAACAACGGGGTGAGGCAGGGGCTGAGCTCCAGTTTGTGGACGAGAGATGTGAGGAGTGTGGGCAAGTGGTTGGGGCTTGGTGGGGGTAAGGGGAGTGATTGTGGGATTGTGAATGTATGTTGGGCTTGATGTGGTCTGGTCTTTGGATATGCTGACTTGGATCGATTTTTACTTCGTCTAGGTGAACGTCGGAACGAGTGGTGCGGAAATCGGTGCTGCGTTTGGGGGTAACAAGAGCACAGGATGGTACGGCATATTTCCTCACAGTTTTTGTTTTCTCCGTAACAGCGGGCCTGACCTTTTCTTTGTCTGCTTTCACTAGGGGACGTGAATCTGGCGGAGATGCGTGGAAACAATACGTGCGGTGGAGTGCTTGCACCATCAATTTCTCGGACGAAGCTCCCCTGGCGCAAGGTGTCAGTTTTGAAACGTCTGCTGAAGCTTCAAGTTGAACTCAGGAAACGGGGAGTTTTTAGCGAACGCTGGTAAGTTGCCATCTGGTTTATCTAGAACACGCAAAGGTTTATTCGCCGAACGAGCTACAGTAGGCAACACGCAAGTATTCCGACTTATGATAATGACTAAGTATGACACTGCCAGGTTGTATTGTTGAGCCCATATTACAGACGTCATTGTGTTTGCTTGAACTCCTTAGTCTGAAAAGATCTGAACAGCGTTCTATTACGCCTTGCCTTGAGCATAGACTGGCAGGCTGTACAGTACAGCACTGAATGGATTCCGTTCTGTCGGAAGACGGGCAGTGGTGGCCGCCGTTCGAGGGCGATCCAGCCATGGGCGCCTCTGGAGTGCTGAGGCCAGCAAGCCTGCACGTGCCACGTAACTTGGCTAATTTTCCGGGTTGTGTTAGAGATTTTCCTCTGCACATCTCTCGTCTCGACCACCACAACAGTCCATAAACCATCGATGGCAAAGGAACAACTGCAAGCTAGACAGGATCCCGGTAGCAGTGAGTTCTGAATCTTTTCTTACTTTCGCATCGGCACCGGCACGATAGCATGTATAGCTACTAGGCACTCTGCGGCGAATTCTCCGGTGTGTAGGGGGTGACCGGGGCGCTGTGCATGTACTCCTGTTCTCAAAGTCCTGCTGTCTCTTTGTCTCGCTCTCTCTGTCGCTCTCCACGTTGTCCTGCACGGTGGTCGTAACGTCGACCTAGGGTGGCACGGCGTGAAGCCACTGGCAGGCTTTTTGCCAAACACGCGTTGGCCCACGCTCCACGCGTCTAATCACTCCTCTCTTCATGCTCATTTACATAACATTTCCCCTGTCCCACCCCCCTTATCCTCTGAATTTTGCGGCCTTTTCTGCTCTCTTCTGAACGACCATGTCGTTGCCCACCCCTACCCTCACCCCGCCGTCGTCGTTGGACTCGTCCGCACCGCCAACCCTTTCGAGTTCAAGTATGTCTCAGACCCCATCTTCACCCTCTTCTCTATCCTCGACGTCCCAGGGAGCATCTAGCAGTACCGTCTCCTCCGTCTCGAGTACGAGCTTTTGCTTTGACTTTAAAACCCCCTTTATTCGCTGCATGAGGCTGATATGATTTTCGAGAGTGCTAATCAACTTGTTATCGCAGGTGTACCCTCCAGTCCCACGCCGGATCCTTCTACTTCATCCTCAGTGCCTTCCTCGCCTTCCTCCTCCTCCTCACCCCCGCCTTCTTCGTCCGCGCCCCCTCCCTCTTCTTCAGCTCCTTCCAACCCTTCTTCGCCCTCGCCCTCTCCTTCTTCGCCGGCTCCTCCTCCAGCAAGCTCCACTCCAAATCCAGATACATCAAGCAGCGGGGCTCCTCCCACGCCTGTACCAAGTGACTCGGGGGTATCTTCCGGATCCCTGACTGCTTCATCTTCGTCGGCCCTCCCATCGCCCAGCACATCAACGAGCCAGAGTATACTTGTGTACGCCCTTTCTTGCATGATGTCATATATCTGTGCACTGACATCTGAGCAGAACAACAAATGCGGCCGGTCAGACTGTTACCAATACACTGGCTGTAACCGTGATTGTCACCCCGTCCGCACTCCCAGGCAATGCGTCAGTCTCGAGTGGATCATCATCGCATACAGGCGCGATTGTTGGAGGAGTTGTCGGTGGTGTGGGAGGGTTAATTGTATTGTTGCTGCTTGGATGGTTCTGCCTCCGACGACGCAACAGGAACAAGGACGACTTTGACGGCGACTTTGATCCAGACAGAGTCGTGGGTGGACGTCATAACGGGGCTGGCCTTGACTTGGCTGCTGCCGATGCGGCACAAGTAACGCCATACTCGTACTCACCAGGTGCACCAGAGATGGCGCAGCATAACAGCAGTAGCGGCTTGCTCGGCGCAGGTGCTGCTGGGATAGGTACGGCAGGAATAGCGGGGGTCGCAAGTACCCGTGCTCCGACGTCGGCGCCCTCAGCGTACTCGCAGCCTGGTTCGCAGTCGCAATACGGCGGTTCTTCATCCTCAGAAGCAGGTGGTGCAGCGAGGACGCACCAAAGCTACCAGCCACCATCTGTAGGACATGACTATCCTGGTGCATATGCTGCATACGCGGAAGGCGGCGATGGTACGTCAGATAGCGGGATTTCCAGCCCCCGCGGCTATGTCCCTCCTCCTGGAGACTGGAGGGGCCCGAGTCCAGGCCCTTCTCTGCCTACCTCGTCGACGATTCCCAGTCAGAAGGAGAGGGAGGCGGCACTGAGAATCAGGAATCGACACTCAAGTCCGCATTTAGACGACGACGACGACGGTGCTGTTGTCCAGCATACTGATGGCGGACGGCTGCCTGGTGTTGGATCTGAGCATGTGACGCCGCCGACTGAGGTTCCGCCAAGTTACGACTCTATCCGAGACTGATCCTCACCAGGAGTGACGACTGCGTAAAATTTGTAGTTATAGAAGCTTTCTCGACGGGGACGGACCAGTTTTTTTTTCTGCATGCACACTCTTGTCATGCATCTTTCTACTTTTCCTTACTTATGGTCTACGCTATTGATAGTACTGCTTAAAGCATTTAAATGTCGGTTGTAAACTCTACGCTCTGTTGACGACCCCTCATGCACTCAAAACCCCGATATTATACTGATTCCGTATACACAAATGTCATTGCAGACAGCTATCTCGACAACAACTGCGTTGAAGTATCCGAGAGATTGACAATAGACTGATAGATTGCAACAGACGCCAACGCTATGTGAGGATTTCCACCAAGTCGGGCTGTGCTCACCGCGACAGAAAGGTTGGAGGACACTAAGTTCGGCGGTATAATGTCCTCCTTGGACATGTACAACGACTAGTAACCCAAGCCCTCTCCATACACCGGACGCTGTTGCTGTGACCTGCCGCCGCATCTCTTCCTCCCCGAACTATCGATTTGTGACCCGCTTGCAGAACCACAACAATCACAACAACGACAACAACAACACTCAGGCAATTCTCGAGATCTGCTACTTTTACTGTGACATTCTCAAGAGCATCTGTGGCCCCTTGAATAACAAAAAACAACAAACTGGGAATGCAAACGCACGCCCCGCATGGGCCGGCGGTGACGAGAGAGAGGATCGGGAGGGCGTACGCGTTACCTGCTGCGACGCCTGTAATACATGCGTATCGGCGGGACGCACACGATGTTGGGCGTACAAGCTACGTGATGAGAGGAAGGGAGGGGCCGTTGGTGAGTGTGACGCTGTGCCCATTCAATTCTCCCCCTGTGTTTGGCTTGAAGATTGGAGTCTCAAGCGATTTGGGACTCAAGATGGCTTAGGCAGACAGTTTGCGTTTTGGCTTCGAGGTGTCCATGACTGAGATGGAACGTAACTCACCAGTACTGCTGTTTCTTCCCCGCCCCTATAGGCATCTAACATTGCACGGCAAGCACTGCCCACGGACCCTCCCATCTCACTCAGCAGTGGTGCTGCATCGGACGCAAACAGTGATAGTGGCACTGACTCCGGAGGCCAATCTGGTTCTGGATCGTCGGTCGGTTCGAGCGTGTCAGTGTCTGGCAGTGACTCTGCCAGTGTCGTCTCGTGCGTTTACCATATTGCTCAAAAATATACACCGACTCCATAGCCTGATAACTCCACCCCAAATCAAGGTCTGCGTCGGTATCAACAAGTTCAACTGTGCTCTCTTCGTCCAGTGACGATGTCACCTCTTCGTCGACGACGACTACCTCAACCTCTAGCGCGACGTCAAGTTCTACTACCGAGAGTAGCTCACAAAGTTCAGCCAGCATACCTTTGTCTTCCTCTTCGAGTACGGCTGATGCGAGCAGCTCGAGCGTGCCAGCGGACGTGTCGACCTCTCCTCCACTCAGCACCGCATCTCCATCGTCGTCTATGAGCTCGAGCGGGATATTCACGACGCTGTTTTCCACATCTGTCGTCACCAACAGCGATGGAAGCGAATCAACGGTTCGCCTGTTTTCTCTTCTCAAGTTGCTCTCCACCTTTACTATCCAAGCTAACGCTAAATCCTGTAGTCCGTCATCGCAATTCCAACAGTCCTGCCCTACCCCTCTTCTTCTCCGGCCTCCAGCAGCATGCGCACGATCATCATCGGTAGCTCCCTCGGCGGCCTCGCACTCGTGATCATCATCGTCTCTCTCTTCATCTTCCTCCACCGGTCGAAAAAGGTTCGCCTCAACTACAAGAAATTGCGCGTGTTCGGACGGCTGCGGAAGAACTTGCTCGACGACGAAGACGACGACTGGACGGACGGGGAAGTGCACGGGTTGGCACCGTACAGAGACCGGCCCACCTCCTCTACAGCATCTTCTTCAGGTAGGCTTAGAATGGCGAGGGAAGGCAGCTCTGCAAGCGCAACGCCTTTCGAGGTCGAAGCGATGCTGGCTGAACCACCTGTGAGACCTGCTCCATCGCCCTACCTGCTTGGTATGCGCGCAGCCTCGTCCGGGTCGGTCTTCCACGAACAAGGAGTGTGGCCTCCTCCGTCAGAGAGGAGCAGGCTGATTGACCCGCTCGTCGAGGGCTCGGAGCAGGTAGAACTAGGGAATATCGTTGATAACGTCATGGGTACGGGCACGGGTCCAGACAACGTTGCGGCGAAACCGCCGTCTTCGCGGTACGCGCACTCCACGATGAGCTCGCACGGGAGTAGCTCCCATTACCCTCCGACAACAACAGCACACGGCCTCAGCCAGAGTCTAAGCCAGCGTCGTCCTGCAGCAGCAACGCCACCTGATGCGCTCACTGCGCGGTGGGAAATGGCACGGGCGCAGTCTCCTGACTCTGAACTGTATGATTTGCATAGTACTGTACCGGGCGGGTTGTCGGTGAGGAACGCGGACCCAACGACGCCGACGGAGGCGACTGCCCCTTCAACGTCTCCTCCTGTGCCGCTGCTGCTGCCTCCGCCGTATTCTTCGAATCCGGACGTCAGCTCGGAGACGGTGGGTAGCAATTGGTTGGAGAGGGCCCCGAGGAGAAGTGAGAACGACTGAAGAGGGGGTGTAAAGTGTGGTGTGTG
This sequence comes from Cytidiella melzeri, assembly GCA_022592445.1. Classification (NCBI taxonomy): domain Eukaryota; kingdom Fungi; phylum Basidiomycota; class Agaricomycetes; order Polyporales; family Irpicaceae; genus Cytidiella; species Cytidiella melzeri. The sequence continues at coordinate 17,798 of JABYQR010000075.1, read as the reverse complement.
CTGATTTTACGACATTTCAACGAGACGTTCTTGCTCTGGTTGCTATATTTCTCTTTCCTTGTTTTCAGTTGCTGAAGTTTTTATTTGTTCACTCCTCTAATGCTTTTACCAATGGACTTGTGGGGTTTATCTTCCATAGACAATGCACTATCTCTCTCCTCCTTTTGATGGCATATATCTTGTAGTGTCCCTTCTTGCATAATAATGGCATATTGTTGGATCCATGGACTGTTTCCAGTCAGCCGTGTTCTCGTTACTTCCCGCGACCAAACTCGCATGATTGCGCCTCCGTCAAATATTCCTCTGTTGTTAACTTGCTCAACGTGTACGTGTACGATGATAACGAACGTTTACCCCATCTACGCAACAACTGCATTGTGGGCGAGGTCTCTTGCGCCGGGAGTGTGTCCCCAGTGGGTACAGCGCGTCTGTACCTACTAGAGTAACTTATAGCAACAGGTTTGCCATCTACTAGTAAGTAGTAGCAACGGCAGTGTGCGCATGCGGTGACGTCAAGTCCCCAAAGTGCTGTTCAACAGGAAGGAGACTTCCGTTTCCACTGCTGATGCTGGACGTACCGCATATATAATAGGCTCGTCCGACGGGACAGTCGCTCTTCAAGATTCAACACTCACCATGTCTTCACCTTCCGATGCCCAGTCTTCCCCCCACATTCTCTGTCTTCCATATACAATGAAGAGCTGGCCATGGCCCAGAGCCATCAACCCCTACCACGAGGAAGTGGCGCTTGAGTCCAATGCCTGGTTAAAGTCCTTCAAACCGTTTAACGAACGGTCTCAATATGCTTTTGACAATTGCGATCTCGGTGAGAGAACTGTGAAGGGGGATAGGCCAGAATTCAATGATGTGTTCTTGCAGGACGTCTTGCGTCTCTCGTCTACCCGGTGGCTAGTAGAGAACTTCTGCGCACAGGGTTAGTGACAGTGCTATCATGACTTGATCACCGCTCACGCATATTTCTTTGTATCTGTAGCATCGACATGATGAACGTCAGTGGACTACAACGGGTAGGGCGACCGATACTGTATTTTCCTTTCAGATCTTCTTCGTGATAGATGAGTATACAGACGTCGAGCCGATGCACGTCGTCCGGGAAATGGTCGACGTTGTCATAGACGCGCTTCGTAACCCTCACAAGCCTCGTCCAGAAGGTGAGATTGTCCTCGGCGAGATGACTAGACAGTCAGTAAGCTCAGGCACCCAGCGGGAGCGCATATACTTACATTTTTACGTATATTCTGGGAGCGCGGTAGCAGATCTGTTACTCCGGAAGCAGCACGCCGTATGTTCGAATCATCCACGGACTATTTGAAGTCTCTCGTTGTCCAGGCCGGAGATCGAGTCAATGATACTCTCCGTACGGTTGAGAGCTACATGCATATTCAACGAGAAAAAAATGGTGCACGGCCTTCATACGTGCCTGGTGAACTCCATCTGAGCATCCCTGATAACGCCTTTTACGATCCAGTTGTAAAGGAGCTGCAATAAACCATAGCTGACCTCATCACACTAGATGATGTACGTCGAGTTGCTGGGATACGGCGAAGAAGTATAGTGACTTACGTTGGCCAACAGGACATTGCGTCTTATAACAAGGAGCAGGCAGTAGGAAATGATTGCTACAACATCCTTACGATTGTAATGCGCCAGTTCGACCTCCTTCTGTCGGAGGCCGTGGAATGGGTAGCCAAGTACCACAAGAAGATCGAGGAGAGATTCCTCGACGGTCTCGACAGGACTCCCTCCTGGGATAAGGAAATTGATGACCAAGTTGCGGTTTACATCAAGGTCATCGCCAACTGGCCGCGCGGCAACAGCTGTTGGTCATTCGAGGCTGGGAGATATTTCGGAAGCAAGGAACTCAAGATTCAAAAAGTCTCGTTTTATGCCGCTTCTGCTCAAGAGAAAGCGAGCCACTGGTCTACACAAAGAAGAAGTCGTTGTCCCGATGGTAGACGATATGTGAACTGGCAAAGACATGTATACTCTAGAGTTAACACAAGCTTTGGTCGCTGAATCAAGACAGCAATGCTACTCACTTGGATCTTCCTAAATGCCACCTGCCTACTTCACGTTCTTGAGTGTGCTGCGCCACTTGAGCCACTTCTGCTCTGCGCACCCATCTCTCGCGGTCTAGCGTTATTGGGCTGGCTGGAATGCACGGGACTGTTTTGAGATCTTGGATGTTGGTCCGGTGGGATCAAGCGTGACGCGTTATAGACTTGCTAGTATGTATACTGCTTCAAGTAGAGGGATCAAATTTCGTTACCGGGATGATGTTATCTATTATTATTGATTCTACTTACGCCAGAAAATGAGTATCCACCACACGATTCACCATTGTGGCCATCTCCCTCAGTATACAACGTTGACTGCACACTATACTGCAGGTGCAAGCGTGGCCACTGTATAGTGCCAACAACCCACATCTGCGTCCGAGGCCCGTGACTCTCTACTAGGTACCAATGGCCGGGCCCGTTGTTGTTGCTATGCCCACTTCTCTGCTCATAGGAGGAGCACAGACAACAAAAGGGACATCTGAATCCAACTATCAAAACCCAAACCTGGTCCACCATGACGTCTCTCCAAGGACACAATCGATTTGTGGAGGGTGGGTCGACGGGTCCTGGCTTTTTGTCGCAGGTGGCTCTTCCCGTGGTAGCTATAGCAAGCTGTGAACCTCGAAGCTCACAGCACGAATTGGTGCTATATATATATGTGTGTGTGTGTGCAGGCCTTCTCCTGCCCCAACCCTACGCAAACGGCTTTTGCTTCAACCCGATTTTTGTCTTTGTAGCTTGGTGGATATTCACTAGTCTGTCTCTTTGTAAGTTCTTTTTATCATGCACTATAAAGAAACTAGCCGTCTCAACGAAATTCTGCACAGTTTTTACAGGACTACGGTCTATCTACGACGCATAATTCCCACCGCGGGATTTTTCGTGTAAAAACTCTTACCTGAATCTGTTCGTGATTGGTTTCGAGCAGTACAGACTCCTGCAGCCGCTGTTAATTCGCCACCCCCCCCCCCTCGCGGCTTGCGCCACATACGAAGCAGTCTGCAAATCAGCATCGAGGGGATCATGCCGAAATCAGAACGTTCTCAGCCCACGGTACGTATCGACACAAGCTTGCAATCCCATTTCGCTCATGTAAGTCTACATTCGTGTCTTCTCAGCTACTACAAGCCAGTAGGCCGGCTGCTAGACCAACGAGACAACTGCCCCGGCACGTTGCCGCCTCAGGCTTTGCCAACTCCGTACCCCCGCCACCCTGCTCTTCTCCAAGTTCTTCGTCTATAGCAGCTACAATAGCCCAACGCTGGGCATCAGAGCCCGAGTCTGTCCGTCAGGCGTATCATGTGGCAGAGCACGACGTCCTGGATGAGCTTGAGGTGGAGCAAATGTTGATGGTCAGCCGCACTCCTTTTGTCATTACTTTGGCTGACGCTGGGTGTCCATCCACAGCCCAAGAAACGGGCGAGAGCGAGACGGGCGCGGTGGATTGCGAGGCACGAGCCGATCGTGTTTGTTGACACTTTGAGGGAGCTGTTAGTACCCTCGGGTGACTTATCAGTGGGCGTGGGTGGTCAGTCCATAGATTTAGATTCGGAGGCCCCAGTGCGTGGCAGTGATGAGGAGCAGCGAGCTCTCAGGGAAGACGGACGCCAGGTGGAGGTGCCAGGCAGCAACTTGAATGACTCAGTGGAGGTGCAGAGTTCATATTGATATTTGGCCGCACTGCTTTCCGCTCATTGGACTTGTGCTACAATACCTGCACGCCTATAATCATGTTATAAAATACACACTCGCCTCGCGTTTATATTGTCCATGGTAGTTCTGTTCTTAAAACCTCTGAAGCGTGTCCCTTCGAGATTTGACTGTCCTCCAGCAGGTGAGATGTCAATAACTCGTGATATGAAAATGTACGCCACACAAGGATGCGAAGGATACATTGCAGTCTGACGCTGATACAGGCGAAGGACGACGAGGACTTGTACTCAGTACTCCACACTGTATAACTAAAAGCTCGTCCAAAAAACAGAGTGGAGCAAGTGCGGTGCTTATACCGTTATAGCAGCGCTATAGATGAACGAATAAAAAGTTCTAGATGGAATACGAAGGATTGAAGGATACAGATGCTTTTGAGTGCGTGGTGAAATCCAAGTGTTTGCGGCTAGACGACAAAGTTGGCGGATCGGAGGTGCGTCTGTAGGATCCCGTCGCGTACTAAAAACAAAGGTGGTGTTAGTTGTGATTCTTCTCCCGAAGCCAAGAGGTGTAAAGAAAAGACATACCAGCAGAGAGTGTGTTGGCCGTCGCTACTGTGTCCTGCGTCACATAAATCCAGGTCAGCCGGAAGGAAAAAGAACATGCGGAGGGTGGCCTTCTTACTACGACCGAAGTCTGGAATACGTAGAACGGCCTTTTTGCTGGGGAAAGAGTGAGCAATAGATCCTTGAACTTGTTCTGTAGGTCTGAGCAGCCATGTTTCAACAAAACCCATATTTACGCGAGCACCAAGGTCGAGACGGGGCACGTACAATGAGCAAAAACACTGGGCTCGTTCGCCCGTGCGCCATAACTGGTCATGTACTTGTTGACCTTGATTCCAGCCTCGAGCTTCCTCGTCAATATGTCGCATTTATTCATGAACACTGCGAGACCCATACATTTGCAATTCAGCACGTTTTCCGTGACTTGATGGCGGAGAGGAAACTCACGAATGATGATTGAACGCTTGAGGAGCTCGCTTTTGCATATCGCCTGCCACAGCAGGAAGCTATCCTCCAACCGGTTCACACGCTTGTCCTCTGCGAGGAACTCGTCGAAAGCGGAGATGGGCGCGAGGAAGAGCACGGCGTGGGCGTCCGTGAAATACGGAAGCCAAGCTGCCCGCTGCACACAAAAAGGCGGCAAACGTCAGTATTGGGTTCAGCGTTTAAAAGAAGACAGCCAAGCCGAAAGAAATGACCATTAACAGTACTCCGTGCAGGCGCATGAAGGTGCCAGTTTCTACGCGTCGTCTTCCACAGATATATCAAGGCACAGGCACGAAGCACTAAACCGCTGATAATCAATGCTCACCGCTGTTCTGGATCCTCCGACGTCATATACGCGCCATTCGTGCCAGCCGTTGCGATCGTCTGCGACGGAAAGTCAGCGTCCGAGTCTTGGATTCCGTATAGAAAACTGCGACACTTACTTCCGCTCTCGAAAGGTATGATATACTCCTGTACACCCAGCGTGCGTATCCTTGCTCTGAGTACGTCGTCGTTCGACGGCTCGTATTCGCGTGCAGCGATGGTCGAGATTCGATTTAGGAAGCTAGATTCGGTGTTGAGAGTGAGCAATACCAATGGACGGCGTGCGAAGTCTCACTATTCGGCACTGTCCCAAAGCCTACGTATCACCCTCCTCCGCTTGACAACCTCCCGCACGAGCGGGTCTCTCCAAAGTGTCATCATATCTTCCGCGCATCCTGCCAACACATCCGTCGCCGTATCCCTGTCACCTTCGCCGACAGAATGCCCTCCATTCGAAGACCCTGGACGGGTCCCGCTGGACTTGATCGAAGGCAATGAAAACTTGGACCTCGCCTTCTCCTTCTCCTTCCACTCGACATGTGACCGCACAACCAGCTCGTTCGGGTTAAGCCTCCTCGACGGTATGTACGGCACGTCATCCGACGACGCTGCCATCAACGTTTCAGAATCTATGCTCCCTCTCTCCTCGGGATCTTGCGAGAGCATCGTTTCGGTGATCTCGTCGGTGCCCGTACCAAGACGCGCCTTGAGGTCGGCCTCGACCTGCCGCAAAGGCGCGAGACGCAGTTTGAGTTTCATCAGGACGGAACGCCTGTCTGGAGGGATATCAATGTGCCCGGCACTGCTGTCCGGGACGGATGAGGGAGGTTTCGCTAGAGAAGACGGGAACAGGTACGGAGTAGGGGAGCCTGAAGCGTCCGGAGAGGTGAGCTCGGAGGAGAGCGCGTCGAGGATGGCATTGACGCTTCGGACGAGGTTGAGCTGGATGACTGCGCGCCATGAGGCACGCTCAGCAGCGAACATGCGTGGGGCATATGCGAGTTGCATGTCTACGTGTAGCTCATCACAGTAAGTGAGACATTCTGTAGCTTCTCGAGCGTGCACATACTTTTCAGCGTTGTAGACTTGCCTTGTAAACAGAGCGCAAGACGTGTACCATGTGAGTTACATGTTGGGATAGAAGGAAAAGCGAACGCACCGCTCTCGCTCTGGCCTAACAAGAGCATCTTGACGGCCCTCTTCTTCTTCAAGGCAGTCTTCTCCTGCTTGATGGCCTCGTCAATCTGATCGCTGACTCGCTGTGCCGCTATTTCCAGCTTCACCCGCTCGGTGCGCTCCTCAGGGGTCTCGTTCGGTGGAGGGGCGAGTGCACGCGTGAGCGGGTCGTCCGACTCGTTCGCGGGCAACGCACGCATGTCGGCTGGAAAGTGGACTTTGACGGTGGGATAGGGCTTGGACGTCAGCGACGCCATACTATGAGAAGGAAGGAAGGAAGCAAAGAGGGAAAGAAGAAGTTATAAGACGGTGGTGGCTTCTTACAGCCACCCCAGCTCAATAGGCTTTCTGGACAGGTACGGCATGAATTCCCAAGAGGAAAGCACTTACCGGCGTGAAACGCTGTCCGTTTGACACACGACTGGCGAGGTGCTATGTTTTTGATTGCCGCGATTGTCATGCCAATTTCTACCCGACGGCGGCTTCGACCACGAGTGGTAACCCTGGCTGTCCGCCTCGAGTCCCTGCCAGTAAGTAGGGTCGTTCAGATGCTGGGTAACCGTGGCCGACTTGAGCGTTCAGGTTCAAGGTGAAAAGTTGAACGCGTACCTGAAAAGCTGCATCGCAAAATATATCTCTCTCTCCGTGGCATACATACCACTCCGATTGTCACTATAATATTGTCGTGATACTAATCAAGATCAATAACACTCAATTGAATGACCTACAACAATAGGCGCCACAGAGAAGATCTCAGATCTGTCAACAAGGGTGGACAAGAGCCCTCGGCGATCGGACCCTGCTAACCCCACTCTTGAGATATCTGCGACAATAGCCAGTTAAATCGACACTAGAGGAGTAGAGGGTTCTATGTACACTGTGGTGAGAGGTATGTAATGCTACAATGTAGAGATGGGATGCAGGGTAACAAAAAAACGAACCAAGGATGAATCAAGATACATTATTGCAAAACCCGCCGTTGAATCCAAGCCTTTTCCCCTCAGCCGAGAAATTGAGGGTTCCAACGTCATATGTAAGATGCGTGCAAGTGAAACAGAGAGGCAAGACAGACGGTTTTTCCGTGATTTGGAAACACGTCGGCTTCTGCGTAGTTTGCCTGGGTAATCGAATCCAAAGAATTCAGCGTGCCCCCAACTATAGAGGTCGCCACCCCTCCCCAGTCGGCCACTTCATCTCGTCCCTCTCCACATTCCATGGCCTCCTCGGCTTTTCATCGTTGCCCGCCAACCCACCACCACTCGAACTTCTCATCCTCCCCGTGTTCTCCCACCTCCTCCCGTCCCACCTAACCGCATTCCCCCATCCTTCTCCTCCTTCACATCCACGCTCTCCACATCCTGCCCCAGCCCCCCGTCGTCCGAGTCCACACTGACACCAGAGCTGTCCGCCACGCTGCTGCTCGCACTAGACGGCACAAGCCGCTCCTCTACCTCCTCGTGCAAAAACGACGCGTTCCCGTGACTCACATACCCGCGCTTACTCAGCCCCGCCTCCGCCTTGTACCGTGCAGCCTCGAGCTTGGGCTGCAGCCCCATGAGCGTGTTCTTGATACTAGATATCGTCGAGTCGTCCCTCAGCACGCCGTTACCCTCCCTAGACAGACTGTCCCTACGCCGATTGTGCATGGACAGTGACATGTGTCTGGATACGGTAGCCTTTTGGGATAACGACGCCGGGCTGGAGAGCACGGTGGACAGGCTCTTGGCTGATCTATCCGTTCTCGTGGGGCTAGGCGTTCGATCCCTCGAAGAAGTCCCGCTCCGTCGAGATAGACCGTACTGCACGCTTTCTGGCCTTCTCCTAGGTGGAGGGACCGGCGGGCTCGTGTAGTGCATTGATTTAGAGCGAAAAACCCTGCTTGTTGGCGACGCCTGCGCGTCGTAGTCGGAGCTAGGATTTGAATCAGATAGATCCCGAGGTTTACGGTCAGGATGTGTGGGGGGAGGTGGTGGAAGAAGGTCTGGATGTTGCGGTGGCGGACTCGCTCTCATAGGAGAAGGTTCACGCACAAGAGGTGATTGCGGTCGAGGCTTTGCAGCGCGTGGGGGGATGCTGGCATTCGCAACTTGCTCAAAGCTTCTAGTAGACGCAGCTGACGACGGCGGAGGACTGAATCGCTTGGAGGCTCGTCTGGGAGGGAGAGCAGGTACGCGACCACTCGTAGTAATCGTTGCGGTACTAGCCCGTGTGCTTGGCCGAAGTTCCTCAGAGCTCGCGGAGGCAGATCCGGATGCTGAAGACATGGAGTTGGTCTTCGAACTGATGAGCCCTGGTTTGCCTATACTCGACACCAAGAGAACACTTGACTCCTTGGTCGGACTGATGCTTCGCGTCCTGACACTGCTACTCGAGCTACTGGCCTTCGAGCTGCTTTTCAGTACCTCGAGCACCCTTTCTTTCTCCAGCTTCTGCTCGGCCTTCTTCAAGCTCTGGGCTATTCTGCCCGCCTGCAAGCTCTGCTGAATCAAAACATTTGAACTCGTCGGAGTGCTGCCAGACTGAGATTGGTTGCTCCAGAATGCGAACGCTGAAGGCGTTGCTGGTGTATCTGGGACAACGGGTGCGTGAGTGTGCAAAGAAGCATGTCTTGGGGGAGGCGGCAGCGTCTGTGTGGACTTGCGCGGGGGGAGAGGCGGAAGAATATGAGACGGCTGTGACGAGGATTGCAGTTGGGAAATCGCTGGCGCAGAGGTGCTCTGTGGAGGTTGGGTTTTTGACCGGTTGATAAAGGGGTTTGTGCTCGAACTTGGAATGGTGGGTTGTGTTAAAGAGGGTAAAATGGCTGGTTTGGGAGGCGGGGGAGGAGGGGGGCCACGCGCCGGCACCGATGGTTGTGAACGAGACGTCGGATATTCGGTGTGAGGAAAGTAACTGTCCACATCTTGTGACGTTGACGGCATAGACGGAGAACTATCGTCTGGATGAGCTATACAGCATACATGGAGTCAGTATAACGAGCAGATAACAAGCAGGTATTTTAAATATGAGAAAGCGCCAGAGCAAACGAGGAAAAAAAGTAACAAGAGTACAAGTGCGTCCGAGCCTCGTTTTCGGACCATCAGCGCCTCGTCGCATACTGTGTGCTTGGAACAACGAGATTCACAGTAAGCCATGGGAGTTGCTATGCAACTCTGGAGTGAAGATGGGATGCTTAGCCGAAATCGGAGGCAGTGCATGCTCCGCTTCTGGCTCAAGCTAACCACTTGGATAAAAGCACGATTATCACGCTCGGACTGTCGGCACAGGAAGCCAAGGTGACACATAGAGTGTACTTGCCACAGCTACAGCGTGCACTTGAATGCCAAGATAGAGGAACAAGAGTTGTCATAGGAGCCTTGGGGCTCTAACACAGCCGAGAGCAAATACAGATGGAAAGTTGCTCGCTCACCTTGTACGAACACCAGATTCCCATCGAGAGTCTTACCATGCCGCATATGAGTGACAAGCCTCAAAGCAGCAAAGAATTGTCCCCCGCTAAGTACGTCCGTCACAGCCAAGTTCGGACAGAAAAGCCTCAATGCTGCGTCGAGACTCGACGGCGGAAGGTCCGTGTATCTTCCTCGAATCCATGCTCGTGCCTCGCGAGCACTTATCTTCAGCGCCGCGTAATATGAGTCGTCATGATAATGCCTGCGAGCGTGTTCGTCTTCTCCGGCTAGGTCGCAGAGCGAAGTCGTGTAGAGCGTGTATTCCTCGTTCGTGAGAGCAGAAGCGTGCAGAGTTAGTTGGCGTGTCGCCATGTCCTCTCTCAGGTTGCTCTACAATGTGATCTTCTCCTGTGCGTCGTGAATGCTTCGTGTTTCGTGAAATGAAAGAGTGCGTGAAGGTCGTGGTGGAGGCGAGTTTCAGTGCGCAGAGTCGCCGACTCGCGAAACGCACGCGCGTAATCAGCTTTTGGCAGATTACCGCTGACTCAATCGCGATTACGGCACCGTGCTGCTTGCGGTCACTGTGCGGTCACTCTCTAATCTTACTGAAGACGGACGTGCAAGATGGCCTTGGAAAAGTCGACAAGTACGCTCATCGTTGTGCCAGGCTGTGTGGTCCAAGCATGGAAGACACAGGTTCCGCACGCTGGGCATGTGATGTTTGATTGGCTCACCAGGCCAACGATACCCAACCGGCCGGCTATAGTTCCTCAGATCCTCTTCGTAAGTACAGGCTATTACGACTGGTATATCAATGAATCGTGCAGCTCTGGCTGGCACAGTGTGAACTCACGCTTTTTGCCTTGTCCAGTACCCGAAAAACGCTGTGCAATACGCTAAGGAAAAGCAAGACGAACCCTAGTGGCGGTTAGATTCGCTACCAGGTCAATTTCAGAGGCAGTTGTAGTACGACGGTCGCGGTACCTCGTATAGCCTTCGTATGTCAACTTCATCATGTTCACATTTAACTCAGGAATGGATCAGCTGTTTTCAGGCATCCGTTATCCGCGTTTTGGCCAAAGGACGAAGACCTTGGCCCAACTCATGCTTCGGTGATGCAATTTACTGTCTTTGGGTCTCAGGCCCTATTGGGTGGGCCATAATCTGTCCCGTCCATGATATTGAAGATGTGTGAGACCCCTGTTGTGTTGTGAGTGGCAGTGGACACTACCTCATTCTATCTTGGCCTTTTGTTCCGTCAATGCTATATAACAAACGACCTTTATTTTTTCAGGCCCCCCAACCAGCTACTTCCATCTCCAAGTGCAAAACAACATGCTTCGCACTCCATACGTTGCATCCCGCCTCACTTCTGCTCGCCGTCGCCTTCAATACACCATCCATCGTTTCGTTATTGTCGGTATCCTCAGATTAAAACCGAGTACGCGAGAGTCTCTGCACTCGTGGATGATGATCGACGAAGTACACGGTGCTCCACGCATGGTGCGGATATTGTCCTACTTTATCTGCCACCGCTAGAATTGATAGTCTCAATTCTTAGCGTCGCGCTTCTACTCCGTACCCGAGCGTCATCAGGATGTACGACGAGGAAGATGACTTCGTTGAAAGTCCCCGCTATGAGGAGCTGACCGACGGGGGTCACGCTGTCCTTTGGGCGGACTGAAGGGCCACTGATTCGATGGCTTGGGGGTCCTTGCCCTGCGTCCAGCAACAACCCAACCACCGGCAGTTTGCGTGTTACCGGACTTTCAGACAATACACCCCATTGCTTCGCACCCGCTTTATGCTGCTGATTTGAAGATTCACCTCTCTCTTCTTTGTGTTATGTAAACTGTCCTAGCACTTTTTTGACATTCAAAGCCGCGACCGTCGATCTTGTCCATCCATAGGTTTCCCAGCTGTGTTGTAATCATGTGAAAGACAATAACAGAGTGGCTCGTATACTTCAGCTCGACAGTGCTGCATCGCTGGTGTTGCGTTGAATTACGAGCAAATAAAAAGGAACGAGATTGACGGCGTCTACCCGCGATCAATGGCTTTTCTACATAGGAGGTCCAAGTGGCCGCCACCAAGCCTTTGCCACGCGGCTGCAAACAAAGGCGGCCCGTCCCGATGCACCTAGATGCGTGCGTCACAGGGACAGCGTCACGCCGATACTGCGGAGCTCTGCAGCATCGAGCCAAGGTTCTGGCTTTCTTCGTTCAATACCACCACACTCATTCCTACAAAATGTTTAGTGAGCTGCAAGGTCTCATAACGCTCCTACGAACGCTGACCAGTTGCTCTCTTAGTTTGTTTGCCAATTTCGTGTAAGACGCATAATGTCAATCACTCATCCTTTTACGCTTTACTGACATTCGTACGCAGTCGGCTTTCCGACTAGAATCAAACCAGACAACAAGGCAGACCAGACTCCAAGAGTTTGCCCCATGTGCCACAATGGTAACGGTACCGACGGAATACCACCTTTGCTCGCAACCTGACCACCTCCGTATATCCCACATTAGCCGCCGTACAGCCTGCCAGAGCACGGACGTGGTTCGAACTGTGCTTCATACCTCTCATACCGATGCAGTCCAAGCCAATCTGGATCTGCCCCATTTGCAGCTGGAGAATGGCCGTACAAGACGGGTGAGTCACTGATTCGTGTCAGGTGCGCAAGTTGAAATTGCTGACTCACACGGCATCTCAGATGGCAGCCTCAGCCTGTAGGGGTTCACCAGCCTCACCACGCTAACGCCGCGATGTCTCCGGGTGGCCAGCAGCAGTTCCAGGCTGGATATCAACCAGCATACACAATGAGCCCCATACCGAATTCTAACCGGAAAACACAATGAAGTCCTTTCATTCGGAATATGCCGTGTCTTCTCCTGAATGATAATAATATGCGCTTCGCTCGATTCTGGCAAGAAGGGTTTCGTAGGACTTGGACATTTTGTGTATCAACAGTGGATGTGTAAAATATATGTCAGTGTTTTTTTTTTTTCCTGTATTGCAGAGGCGACGGCACTTGTGCTTTGGAGCTGCGTGAAGAGGTGAGTACTTTCTACTCCAAGCTGCTTTGCATGTACTCACGATGGTAATGCAAAGGCGAAAGCTCATAAAGAAATCATTGGACTCCTGGTTGTCCGTCGCACTGAACAATGTCAGTTGACCAGGCTGTGGCCTTCGTGCGTTTGCTTCGTACAAAAGCTGAACGACTTCGAATGAATTGGCTGAAATCTCTCTCTCTCTCTCTCTCTCTCTCCCTTTTACACGTCGTTCAGCAGCGAAAGAGGCTCTGGCAGCCGGCTACTCGTCCAATTCCTCGAGCTCGTCCCTTATTGAAACTTTCTGGCTATAATTTCTCCTGTTCGATATGGTTCGTCGAACTTGTTCCTTGTGGTGGCAAACACGCCGCTGACATTTACTACGCCGCAGAGCCTTGACGTTCTCGGAAGAAGCCCATCCCGTGTGGGTTTCGCTTCCCGGGATGAATTCACGGAGGGCGACACGTCGCACTCCAGCATCTCAAGCACGGACACGGATAGCGACTCATTACTGGCAACGATCCCAGAGAAACCCTACAGCGCGCTGGTAAATTGTACTTTCCAACATTGATCGTGTTTCCTGCATCTCTCAACCACAGTCTTCCCATGGATTCTGACAGTCACCTCCACCGAAACGCAAATCTGCAGAAGACCTCGACGAAATTTGGTTTCGTAGCCATTTAGCGGAGGTCATCGAGCTCGACATGTTCCACAAGGGATGTCCCTACTTTCGGCACGCTCGTTTGAGCCAGTGGCCGAAGTCTGTGATACGGGATATCACTCATTATGTCAACATTTGCGAGGACAAGGAGAAGTGAGAGTCTTGTCGTCGGTCTCACGGTGTTCAAGTTTTTTTTTCCCCTCTATACAATGTTGCTCAAGGTGTTTATTGAAGATACAAGTATTAGACTACACAATGTTCTACACGAAAAAAAAAAAAACTTACAGTTTGGACGCCAGACCATCGAAATGGGTATACTCACAAGAAAGTCTGTTATCTAATGGTACACGATTATCTCGGACTCCTAGTAGTAGAGTCAAAATTGTCTGTCAACTTGAAAGGGGTAGTTCGGTGCGTCACCCATCAAGCAATGACAACACCAGAAAACGAAAACGAAAGCCAGGACGTCAGGAAAACGAACAAGGAGAGAGAGAGAGAGAGAGAGAAAGAGAGAGAAAGGGCTGTTTCAAACTTGAAAAAACATGGTGTGCACAGCACATGGGGTATGCAAACGTTCATCTTGAGACTGGAGCAAACCCTACGAAACCGTATCCCCCGCTTCTCCTCATGAATCTAAGCTCGCCCCTACCGTGCCCGCCTTCGCAAGACGACATCTACTCGTCAACCGCCCGACGCTATCCATCACCACTTTCGCTATCGATTTCTGACGACGCAGCTGCGGCCGTCCGCGAGTCGGGCTCGGAGGAACATATGCAGAAGGCGGAGGCATTGGTGGCGACGGCGGCATACGCGTATTGCTAGTGGCATATGACTGGTCATTCGCCGTTCTCGTTGATGTTCGTTGGAGAGACGATGATGGGGGGATCGACTGTGGTACCTCTGTTTCCGGGTTAGGCCATGATGACTTTGGGCTGCGATGTGAACTTGTTGGGGAGGGTCGGGGGAGCTTGGGCAAGGACTTGAACTTCCGCAAGCATTGTCGTGCGACAGGGGTTCGTACTGCTTCTGCAGACGGAGCGGACTGTGGCTCCGCGAAGACGTGGTTGTATGTGGGGCGGGCAAGGACCTCGGCAGGATCGGCGGGGATGACGACGTGCAGACCGCGACGAGGTTTCTGAAGGCGTCGACCGCGATCTGGAGGTCGATTGGGGCATGATTGGAAGTTGTAACCGTGGATAGTCGACCATGCTTCAGAGGGTGTGGTTGCTCGAACAGTTGTGGTGTATGAGTAGACGGAGGGCGTGTCGATGTCGACGTACCCGGTTGTCGAAGTCGTGGTCATGGAAAAGGTAGACTTCTGAATGTAGGTGAATATCCTTTCACAAGGTATTTAGCCTAGATGGCTGAAGTTAAACTTACTAGATTGAGGTTGACGAGTACAGGAGGGCTGCTGAAAGTTCCCGTTCCTGCCGTGAGAGGCATCTCCTCAAAGAAACCATCGTCCGAGCTTTCCCTGGTTCTCCCATGCGAGCTCGTCTTGTTGGAGTTGAAGATGCTACGGTCGAGAGGGGCACGGGCAAGAGTGTAGATGGAGCGCCCAACAGACCGCACTTGGGACCAGTCCAAGTACGCGGTAGGCTGGCGCTCCTGTTGGGATTGAAGCTGAGGTTCAGCCGTAGAGCGCATGAAGGGGTCGAGCGTTGACTGTGTGTCGTCTTTGGCGTTGAGAGTAAATGTTACGGTGGGCACGCGAGGCCGCAGTCGTGAATTGAAGATAGGAAGGCTGAGACCATCCAAAGTCATTACAGTCGACTGACCGTCGTATGCGTCGCGAGGAATGTCTCGCAGAGGGTTTGTAAAAGGAAAATCTGACTCGAGTAGTTGACCGCCTGAGAATGTGACCATCCCTTCCACGGGATCCCATAGCGCAGCGAAGCTTAGTGCGGTGTGGGGAGGTACCACCTGAGACCAGCGATGGTTGATGTCGTCCATGGAGCTTAATGGCATTGAACAATTGAGAGAGATCCACATTAGCAAGTGGGATTATGTAGAGACAATACACTCACCAAAAATGGTTCGTTGAGGACGGTAAAGCGAGAGAACGTCGATGGCTAGTCGTATGCCAGCATACGAAAGGCGCAATGAAAGGGTACCTGAACGCACTAGCTTTATATACCGCGGCGCAATTTCATCGGAGAAGAAATGCTGCAGCAGCCAATGGTGTAACTGGAACCTTGCGAAGCATACTGTGGGAGTGCACGAAGTCTAACACCGCGCTGAAGCTGCGTGGCGCATGATGTACGATACGGTTGCAACCGGCTTGGCAAAGGCCTCAGTTAGGCTGGAAGAGTGTCATAATAATATCCAGAAGAGAAAATATCGGAGGGTGAAGAATACGTAGATGTGTCGGTGGGCCAAAGGCCTTGATCGCCACAACACTTTGCAGTGACGCACCTTCGTAGGAGTCATTGTCCAAAGAGCTCGGAACGAACGGCGATGAGCAGAGAGGTGTGAAGACATCCTAGCCACTTCGAGTATAGTCTCTCATGTGAGAGGCGTACAGCGAGCCTTTATGAAATGCTATCAGTGCATGTGGGTTTACGGAGATGTAAATCACGTACGGCTGCCTCGTGTGAACCTTAATTTGCTGGCTGGAATATTCGAGCCTTCTTGCAGACGTTGTCGATAGTCTCCGGATATGCAGTGAGGAGTAGAAGATCTGTTTTATTATGGGAATGCCTTTGTATCTGCCGTACTGCGAGCAAAGATATGAGATATGCATTGCACTGGGCATGCTGGAACATGACGATCTTGTGAAATAGGTTAGTCCACGACTGTGAGCGGAATATATGAGCTGATTCAATTTCCATGGCAGCGATTTGGTCTGCTAGAACTTGGCAGTGGGAAAGCTGCAGCTTTCGGAGTCGAGTACGCTGACTCGGAAGAGAGGTGTGAGTGGTTGTTAGGCGACGCCACAATGCTGTTGACAAAGCTGCACAAACAGAGGGCCACGACTTGCTTTCATGATCATCATCTCATCTCTGAATCACTTGAACCGTCACCACGACTTCGTGTCCCATCGCTGCATGTGTGTTGTACTCGAGACAACCCTGAAAAATGATAGATGGTTATGAGGATGCTGTGCTGTATGCGACAGCTGCCTCGGCAAGCCACAACAAAGAGCCGTCGCGTGTTGCCACTGAAGCTGGCAAGTGGCATCGGTGTCGTGTTGGGTTGTTTCTTGTTGCTAATCTCATAAGCCCAGTATCACCGCTCAAGGAGTGCGTGCGCCACAGTGCCTTCCGCTTCTCCTAGGGATTCTCAACCGCCAGCACGCGGAATTTTTGCTTCTGCGCAGCAACCTGAACGCATGTTTCACTCTTTCGAGGCCATTGAGGGAAGCTCGTAGCCACTGAGCTCACGTCGCAGCCCCCAGGACAGGTTTCTGCCCAAAAAGAACTCTATTGTCTACACCGATATGTGTATCTGACAGACTCTTCACAACGAGGTGATGACGCCCTGAATTCCTTTCAGAGACCTGTACTATTCGGATGACTCC
This sequence comes from Cytidiella melzeri, assembly GCA_022592445.1. NCBI lineage: Eukaryota > Fungi > Basidiomycota > Agaricomycetes > Polyporales > Irpicaceae > Cytidiella > Cytidiella melzeri. The sequence continues at coordinate 895 of JABYQR010000075.1, read as the reverse complement.
TCTGATGCCAGGTAAGCACGATGGAAGTTGCCACTCGCTTAACCCGGAACACCGCCTATACACCATATATATATAAGAGTGCGTTCTGTTCCTCAGCTTTTTTCTTCACACCAAACCCCTACTCAACCATGCCAGACGGAACTGAACGCACCCACGAGTTGACCGCAGGCATATCAGCCTCTGATTACGCCGCGCGCACGCGGCGACTTATTCGCCTCATCAAGGACCTTCGGGCACTGGGGTGAGCGCCACATAGGCCATGCCTGTGCTTGGAGAAGCTCATCCATCTTATAGTGGTGAATCTGAGTTGAATTTGCCGAGGATTGCAGTGATAGGTGCGTTCATGGGTCTTCTCCATGTCCTTCGTGCGACGCTGAGCGACACGCTTCAAGGAAATCAAAGTGCGGGGAAGGTACGCCACAGCTTCGCACTATCTATTGCAAGTTTAACTCATTTCATTGTAGAGTTCTTTGGTGGAAGCCATCAGCGGTGTATGTGCAACGCTATCGTAATACTCGTCAGCGCTGACTGTCTGTCAGATCACTGTTCCCCGTGCCAGTGGCACTTGTACAAGGCACGCCTCACGCCACGTAGTATACGTTCCTCGGGTACTGATGTCCATCGTAGATGCCCGATGGAGTGTCGTCTGACCTACGACGAGCACGGAGAGTGGCAGTGTCAGGTCCTCATTCGCAAAGACACCGACGCCGACGGGAACAAAATCACAACGAAAGAAGAAAAGTTCGGCCCGGTCCTGTACGACAAGTCTGAGCTAGAGGAGATGCTGCGTCGCGCGCAACTGGCGATCCTCAACCCCAGTCTGCCTGCTGACTCATTCGTGGACTTTGATACCAGTGCTCTCCAGCCTGGGGAAAGACCTCCGGGGTCCACGAGG